>JARFOC010063798.1:0-17477 GCA_031763485.1 Osmoderma eremita | reverse complement strand
TTCATCTTTTTCTTTCAACATGCTATTTCGACTCCGCTTTTGATAGCTGGAAATGATTTTTTCGTAAGTAATATGTATCTAACTATAAAGCACATATGTTTGAAATAATAAATATCTGTGTTTACCGAAAATTTAGTTTTTTTAGTAATGATCTCAGCGTAGTAATTTTAAAGTTCTCTCTTTCGTTAATTGTAGCGAGAACTTTATGAGCTGTTGGTGGTTCGTTTCTAAAAAAGAATGAATGGACAATCCTTCCAATACTATTTTTCGTGTCATCATACACATTATCCAAAACCTCTTCTTCGGTATTCTTTTGGTGGGTGAAATTCATGATCAGTATTGTATTCTTTCGAAATATTGTAAATGCGGCGTTCACCAATTCCTATAAAATTATTAAAAATTGATCTGTTATAAATTTTGTTTCTAAAAGGCTACCTGATGCCCTTGCTGTCATTTCAACACTTCCAACTTTAGAAGTGCCTGGCTGTTCTTGATATAGGCTTTTAATATATTCAAAACCCTATCTTTGTCTTCCACAGTAAAATGTTTTGGAGGTCTCTTCTTAGGAGGGGAATTTACCATGGTGTAGAATGTAGAGTACCACAGAAACAGAAAATGATTCTTTCTCGAAAACAAATTTGTCGATATCCAAACATAACCTATCAAACGTCGGCGTCGTTTAATTTAGCGTATAATTTCATTATATGGGTTTACTTACGCTTATTGTGATAAAAGTGGAGTATAGTAGCCTCTAGAAGCACTGTTTTAATATATATGAATAAAATAGAACGAACATTAATGAAATACTAAACAAAAAGTGAGAATAACCAAAACGCAAAACAAATATGACAAATGCAAGGAAATTTGACAGATTGCCCAATTTTAAGCAAGCCGTTATGAAGCCGCCTGATTGACCAATAATAAATATGATAAAAATATGACGCGTTGATACTACACAGTTGCCAGATAGTTCTCTAAATCTCTACTGCATCTGTTGGGCGATTCAACTATAGGTACAAACAATATGATGAGCACACTATATCGGACAGATATAGTATACAGTATAGTTAGAAATTTTTCATATAATATCGCCGCCTCGAATGCGTGTATTTATTTATCAAAGTTCGAGCAGTAGATCGATAATTATAGGACGACTCGCAATTAACTTTAAAATTTATATATCGCACAGCGCACTAGATGAAATACCGGTATATGTAATTTCTCCTTTCGAAAATTATCTCGCTAGAGCTACTGAAAGTTACGAACTGTGGGAGCATTAATACCGGCACTCACATATGAATTTCTTAGGATCCGCCGTTAATTCTATATAAGTATATACTATAACTATTAGATGTATTAGAACTGGATCTGTACACATATAGTTAGTATACATAAAAAACCTAAATCGTTTCTTTCACGTATAATAATGGGATTATAATTTAAACTTTGGGTGATAGTCGTGGGTTGTAGTAATTTTCGATAACGGACTTTTCTTCGTAGATGATTAATTACATATAGGTAACTATAGATAAGTATGTTTACCCAATTATTAATAATGGTTATTCAGGAGTAAGTTTACAATACAGAGTGGTGGACAGTATCGGCTGATGTACCGGTTAGAGTTTCGAAAGTAAACTCCTAAGAACTGCAGTGAGCGTAACAAAGCTTTTTTGCAATGCTCGAGCTTTATTTGAAACCATTATCAAGAGTAACAAACCATAAAGCATATATTTTATATAAGACGCAAAACAAACACACTCAATATCACGCACTTACCTATATCTTATGTATGTATGTAAAGGTTACATAAGATATCACAGTCAAAAAACTATTATTATGATTCAAACTCTTTAACAAAACAACGAGAAGCAACACAGGTAATTCCATTTTTACATCAACCGCCATGTTTATGTACGTCACACGGCGGGAAGTACTGAGCACGTGGACCAACTTCAAAGATTCAAATCATCAATATACACAGGTATGGCATATTGGCAGGAAATTCAAACTGTCATATTCAGGCTGACGCATTAGGGTGGCAAAGCTCGATATATCCGTTATAATATAAGATATCAAAAAAAGTTGTTTACCAAAATTGTGGATATTTTAAAATTATTTGGAACAGCCTGTATATATATATACTGGCTGTTCCATATCACCAGGGTGAACCAAACATACGTTTTCTTAAATGACACCCTATAGATCCTGTAGATGCATTGCTTATTCTTAATTTTTCAAATTGTAAAATTGTATTTACAAAGCCAGAAACTGTATGTGAAAATTCAATTCCATCAAGAATATGAAAAAGTGGAAATTTATTTGAAAAAACCATAAACATTACATTTGATGTCAATAATTAAAAAAACCAAATTGTATGTCAAAAAGGTAAAAAGTAAAAAGACGGAACCTAAGATGGAGCGACTCGAAAGAACCATGGAAAGCGTATACATGACATTGACCATAGCTGTTATTATAGTGGTGTCAATGTAACCAATGAATTGCTAGTAGTTTGTTTATTGATCAGTAATAGGTAATTTATCTTCATTACCAGATCTTGTCGAAACGTTTACAATCCATTTGGAATCAGAACCTTATATTATATTCTGGCTAGAAATAGGCTGGGATATGCTTCTTTAATATATCTTCAATATATACATCAAAATTTGACCTTGGAGAAATTGCAAACAAAGTGAGATATAGAATTAGGGATAGAAAAATATAGTAAAGTTTGCTACAACTGTAAGTACTTGTAGCACGCTTTATAGTACATACATGTAGTGACAAGTACAATTTGTAGCAAATTGTAATACTAAAATTGTAATAAAAACTCGTAGAGTAGATTTTTAAAATGTGCACCTACCGCCAAAGTACAAGCTTCCATTGGACGGCTAATACATTGCCGAACCTGCTTGAAAATGCCAGGAGTATTGCAAAAAACATTACAACCAACAATGCGATTTTCCAGATATTCTAAATTGAGGTTGCGTAAACGACTGATTTTAAGTATTCCCACGCAACAAAATCCAGAGGATTATGATTAGCTGAGATACCCATGCTATGGATCGGGATAAACGAATTATAAAAATTTACTGTTATTCTTCATAATCATGGTTTTATATTTGTCTACATTTATTTCCAGATTTATTTTTTCTATTTCTTCTGACCATACTTCCTATAATTTCCTTACTTGTTGTGATTATCCGCTACCAAATACTGTATCATCTGGGTAAAGTAAGTTCGCAGGCAACACACTTCAAGATTTTTACGTTGAATAAACGTTTATTCAACATAAACATACAACGTAAAAATCACGATGCCTGTTGGCTGGGTTGCACTGGTTCCAATCTGTTATATCCACTTACTGTTTGTTGTTGTGCTGATTCTTGTATTCTATATTCATCTGTCTACTTATAGTGCGAACAGCAATGGACTTACTTCGATTCGAATTTATTTGACATTTCTTCATTTATTTGTATTACTCCCTTTCCAGAGTTTCTATTTGATTAATTTTCTAAGTACATTAATTTGTTTCAAGCATTCCTATATTAAGTTTCTGTTTGCCGTATCAAATGCTGCTCTTAAGTCTAGGAATATTAAGCAAAGTTCTTTATCCGTACCTATCTTTCTGTAAGTAATATTTCTTATTATATGTATGTTATCATTCGTTTGTTTACTTACTTTTCTAACTTATTTTCTACAACTTCCCGTAATCTCTTCTCTATGATCTTTCTATAGAGTTTGAAGTTAGTAGTAGATAAGCATATGGCTCTGTGGTAAAACAATTCAATATCTGAATTTAATCGCTAGCACCTTTAGCTTTTACAACCATATTCTAGGAAACCCACGCATTCTCATATATTTTCTTAAAGTTCATATCTGTTTATTTTAAAACTGTCATCTAACTTGTTCACACATTCTAAACTTTCCATACTTTAACATACGTGGGTGAAAACTTGGTTTTAACATACGTATTTCTTCTCAACTATGTAACGGCCTTCGTGCTTGCTCGTCGAGGAATGAAATTTTGAAACGCCCCACAGGTAAGGCTCCAAATTACCGTGTCATGTCATATGGTAATTTCGCGGCGTACTCTTAAATATGCCTTTAGGTGCCACGCGTGGGTCAGCTAAGATGCGTTCGCCGGAACGTTTATGACCCCAGGCTACAGACTAAAGTATACGCATCGTAAACTAGGTGGTATGTGTTCTTGGATGTCTGAGGATAAAGAAAAAAGAACAAGAAAAAAAAATTGAGCGTCTTCCGAACTGGAATGATAGTCGTTCGTTAATGTACCGTTTGTGTTGTAAAGGGTATCTGCTTAATACATGGTGGTACCCCATAAATAACTGTAGAAACTAAATTTCGACAAAGATTTCTAAATTTTATTGTTGACAAGCATTTTGTTCGTTGAAATTTTAAGAATTATAGAGTGATTTGAAGTTACAAACCAATAACTGGAAGACTTCGTCGGAGAAATGATGATGCTGTCGAATAGGCAATAAATACAGGCGACCGTTTCTGTACAATGATTGTCTAAATAAATAAGTAAATATTAATATACTTGCTCAACGCTTACACTTACAGGACATGAAATTATTAAAACCAAAGCCATACAAATTACGCTACATAGATAATGAATAGTGATGATTTCCCAGCTCTAGTCATGGCTAACAAGGTATTTGTTAAAGATTCTCGTTATGTGACTTGGAGAGTAATCATAATGTTAGTTCTGGCACGAGGTATAGTAAATGTATGCGTTAATCGTGGTGGAACAATGAAATCAACCGGTGCCAGTAGTGAGAGGCAGTCAATTTTATTCAGCAAGATTTTATGCAGAGTTTTAGCACTAGGTAGGGCTGTCCAGCAAGCTCTTGGAACCATGTATGTGGATGAGTGTAATCGGTGTTTCGCTCAAGATATATTCTAGTAACAAAAAGAGAGGTACTTCGGGAATCGCTTCTGAATTTTCTCCAGAGCAAGTTGTCGAAAAAACATAGTGTGGTGGATACCACAATATAGATACATATGCCAGAAGGCTAAGCGAGTGTCTTTGATTGTAGGTATGTCATTAAAATTGCGAGACGATCTTAAGCATCGTAAGCCGTAACAAATGAAGAGCAGATAACTGAGGCACGTTCAAGAGGTACGCAGAGGGCATTCGGTTTAGCACCTTCGACAAGTGAATCGACTTATGTATCGCTGTTAATAATTCTTTACAATTAAATGTTTGGGTTTTAAAGTGTGGCGACTATTATCGTTTACACTGTCATTTTTGTAAAAATATTCGTAAAAAAATACATTATTACGTTGTTAGCGTATTAGTTCAGATTAAACATTCTTTATTTATGTCATTGTTATTGTAATTATTAGTGTTGATATTCGCTTGGGTTCTTTTTGTGAATTAGAATTAAGTTTAAAGCAATCCTACAAAAAAATGCCAATGGATGCTGTTATTGTGGCTAAGGCTGTCTCAATGGTAGATGACGGATGAAGTCAACGTTATGTGGCTAGAATTTTAGGAATACCACACTCTACTGTAAAACGATTCCGTGAGACTGGTTCCTACACAAGAAGACTTGGGCAAATGACAGACTGGGACAGTGAGTTTCAGTGGAGGGTCTGTTATGGTTTGGGGTGTTATTGGTTACGATGCGCGTACAGAGTTAGTTATTGTTGATAGAGGCAGTTTAATGGGTGACGGATACTTGGAAGAAACCATACTAAAGCATGTGATACCGTTTGCACCTTATGTCGGGGAGAGTTTTAATCTCATGCATGATAATGCTCGACCGCACGGTGCGCAGGTGCGTTACTGAATATCTCAATAACGTTGGGATTGGGAGATTGGAATGGCCTGCACAAAGCCGAGATCTCAATCCCATAGAACATGTTTGGGGTAAATTAAAATGGAGGGTGAGGGCTCGAATGCCTGCATTTCAATCCTTGGCGGAGCTTAAAGTTGCCTCAAGAGAAGAGTGGGACCTCATACCCCAAAATGAGATTCAAAATATTATTAACGGACTTCCAAGGGGCTTAAATGATGTTATAAGAGCAAGAGGTGGCAACACACACTATTGAAACAGTTTTAGCTACTATTCCTTAAGTATATACAGTGAAATCCTTTTATAAGTGCAGTATACTTTGCTGAAGATTATTAAAAATAAATGAGTCTTTTTTCCATATGCCCTTGATTCAGTAGATTTTACTTATTTCCACATTTAATAAAGAAAGCTGTTAAAACAAAAGAAAATGTTGGAAATTTGTCATTTTACAAAGTGGGCGGATAATTGTGCCAGTGCCGGAGTGTATATGCTCTGTGAAGGTGAGCCGGTTATCAAATATTATTCCTAGATATTTTATTTGGTGACTTCTTGTTATTGAGAACATTAAGCGTGAGTCAATTGAGGAGGAATAGACTAACGAGTTGATTATTTTACTGAATGCCACTACGGAGCACTTTTTGGGATTTAAAAACCCTTATTGTGGATACACAAGTTTTCTTTCGTTTACAAGTTTTGTTGGGGAAGTTCATTATCATCAGGAGCGTTGATTGTATTGTAAATCTTTAGGCCCTTTAGGCGTAAGGTAAGGATTCGCGGGTTAAGCAAGTTAGTAAATCATTTATATAAATGTTGAAAAGCAAAGGATCCAAGTTGGAACCATGAGGAACGCCAGACTGCAGGGGAAACAACTCCGACAGAAAGCAATTATAAAATACGCATTATTTTCCATTGAATATATGAGAGGATTCAATAATTAATTTTGAACATAGGTTGGTTCGATTAAAACTCTTCTTTAACCAGGACCTTCAAAATGTTTCCTTACAAAATGCACCATGAAGTGCTTGCTTCTCCAACAATATTTACAGAGAGATACGTAGCGCCATTGGTTTCACCACAATATTACCAACGAGAAAAGTATTTAATTACACATTGTTTACCGACGAACCATGGTTTTATCGAAGTAAGTATATCATTTTACCAAATATACGTTTACCGAGAACTGATCTATTAAAAATTAATATAGACATGCCCGGGGGAAGGATCGTTAGCCCAATTGGCGAAATTTAAAGTCATTGTATGGAAATAAATGAGATTTGAGCACTTACCGATCTCCTTTACAAATGCCCGTATCTTCTAAGGCCCAGTCGATCCACAAGCCAGAATCTTTTTGACCAGCTCCGAATCGTGGACTTTTCGGATCGTGGACGATTTCTACAGCGTGTAAACTAATTTGGTCACTTCCCTGTACACAACTGCAAAAGAATATTGTAATGGGATTTCTTTATGTACTCATTGTTAACGTAATATGAAAATAGACACATCAAATTTCACTTAAAAAATTAATAAAAATCTAATAAAAAAAATACTGCTGTGATAAACAAGAACGTTGTGTCCGAATGGTTAAAAATAGGCTTGCCTGAGTTCAGGTAGCTATTGTTTGAAGTAGGGTTGATAAAAATCGTGATTTTTTTAATTTATCTTAAACATTAATCTTTACATAAGATCTTATTTTACTTTTCACGACGAAGTATCGATAATGTACTGCACAACAACTTGAAATAAGTAAAAATTGACAAGACATGTGTACCTGTAAATCGCGCTGGGTCTTTCGAAACTCGAAAGTCTTTTCTTAGCTGATTAATGTTAAAATGACAGGCAGAAAAAAAGATAGTATTTGGCGATATTTTGTTAAGAAAACTGTGGTTGGCAAACCTGGGTGTCGCGCGAAACTATAACTAGACAACACATAAAAAGCAAAAATTGAACAAAAACGGGAGTTTGACCAGCTGTAGCAATATCGATTTTGGTGGCGATTGTCGCAGTAGGAGTAGAACTGGTAACAATGGTGAAATTTTAAGCTCCTATGTTGTTTGAACAGGTTAGAACGAGATAGAAGGATTAGACAAGCAAATAGCTAGGAACATTTTGGCAACTACTTGTAGCTTCAGGTCAATGGAACATAAAAATTTTCGAAAAGCAATTGAAATGCTAAGAGCTGTATATATTCCACCTTCTAAGTTTCAGTTATCGTGGGTTATTTTAAAAGAGATATTTAAAGAGGAGAAATCAGTCATTGCTACAAATTTGTGAAGAACATGAGGACGTAGGATTGGCCCATTGATTTTTAAAAAGGTTTCAAATATTCAACTTAAAAAAAATGGCCGAAGACCTTTTTAATTTATTGAAACGAGTCTCTGAGACACTTGACGGAATTCAGAAGAAACGTAACCCTCTGTCTCCTGCAGTTGAAGAATGGAAACACATAGGCGCAATTTTAAAAGTTCTGCAGAGAACATAAACACTCTACAACGGCTTTTCTCTTCTTAGATTATTTACTTGATCATATTATCATAATACCTCCACTGTCAACACAAGAAAAAAATTCAGATGTACAAATAATTTCCAAATATTCATCAAATATTGGATATAATGGTTCCAATTTTGTGTGCAAATGTTTCTTCGGAACGAACTTTTTCCTCCTGTCCATTCAGAATTAAGAAATAAAAAAAAACATCTAAGTTGGTAATTCTTTTTAAACATTATAATAATGCCTCATAAGATAAAAAAAGATTTTCTTTTTAACTTCTGTTGAATTAGTTAATCTTATGAAGAATGTATTTTTTATTAAAAAGACATTTATCGTTTCCCCGTGTTTGGTCACTTGTTTATTTGAATACGTAGTGAAAAAAATACAAAAGGCTAGAAAAAATCACGATTTTTTTTTATAAAAAACACTGATTGTAATCATGATTTAGTTTCTGTTTTTTAATCGTCTCAACCCTGGTTTGAAGAGAGATACTTAACTGTGTAAAAATGCAATATGAAGAAAATTGCTACAACTATTTTTGAAATCCACCTTAAATTTATTTTTATCTTTTATAATATTTTACTTAAAAAATAGCAATTTTCAGTCTCTTCCAGATGACTTCTAAACCGTTTCGAATTTCATATTTTTCTCAGCGGAATCTAAATTACCAGTAAGAACTATACAATTTTGGCAATTTAAACAAATCTCCGTGTTGAAGGTAATTTAATATTGGTGATAACTAATTTTTATATTGAAAAAAAAATTTTGTTTGTAAAGTGATTCTTTATTAGATTAAATAGTTAAGAAATCCAGAATCATGAATTCTTTTGCAGTATCATTTTAATGAATTAAATAACTGTTGATTCATTTAGTATTTAAAATATCTATTTAGAGCTTTCTACTCATATCTATCTGATATTTGTTTTGGTTCTCAGATCATTCTATATGAAAATATCAAAATTTGTAGGAATTATTCTTCAGTGTACCTGTAGAACGTTTGGGTTTCCGTACAATTCTTATTCGACTCTTCTAAGCACAGTTGCAGAGCTCTGGTTTCCTCCAGCAATGTAAGCAGATTCAATTCCTCCCTTCCCAATTGGTACTCCAACTCGGCCTGTTGTATTCGAACGTCTATATTACTGAAATTAATTTAAAAAAAAACCTTTTATTTCCTTTGCGAATCCCACTTTACTTACTCAGTAATGTCCAACCGCTCCAACGCCATCTTCAAGTTCTTTATCGCTAATCGTTTATTGTCCGTGTCGTTTCTTAACCTACCCAGTCGTTCTTCTGCTTGTTTCTTTTCCACTTCTGATAATTCTCTATGGTTATTTGTACTATTGTTATTGCCGCACACTCCGTTCGGTCTTATGTGCGACAATCGGAAACCTGGTATAGTCAGTTGACCCTTCAGACTTTGGATTATGTTTTCCTTGTCTCGCAAGGCGTTGCGCAAACTTTCCAGTTCCTTGAGGGCGATCTCTTTGGGTATGGAGCGGACAGATGAGGTTACACTGCCGTTGATGCTTCCGGATTTCTTTCTACGCGGCGTGCTTGACAGTGACACCTCGATGCTAGCCATCTGTAAGTGATAAAGTAAAACAAGTTGTTTAATATTAAATCAATGAAAATGTATTTTTGTTTATAATAACTAAAAAGACTTTCTTCAAGGAACTATGAGATTCTACCAATAGATTTTTATATTGGTTATCATAAATTTGCGTAGAATTATTGATAAAGGATTTCATAGGAAGAAGACACCGACAGATGTACCTCTAGAAATCAAACGATTAGTTGCAGAAAAAATACGCTCTGGAGCATTACCACCGAAAGAACAAGACCGCCTGTCGATAGTGACGACACACGGCACATGTCACCATCGACAGGTTTCCGACATAGACTTGGGTTCTATAAAATTCAAACACTCAGTGTCTAATGACGTTAATCCGTTCCGTTATTTCGTTAATTAAGCACCTAAATCAAATATACACACAAAATAAATCTTACAATAATTCAAAACTTTACCGCTTAATTGCCCTATTTACTAATCACTTCGACTTTTACACAAACGCAAATAATCTTAAACTAAACTAAGTTATTTACCCGGCTCCTTGTATAACCAAATATCGTTCGCGAAAATTCTATTTCTGGAAAATTCTGCGGCGAAAAAGAACTTCTGGAAATACGAATTATTCCAACCCTATAAACAGAATCAATCAGAGTCGCGATTAGTTTTTAAGTTCAAGGAGCCAATCGGAGGGCGCCTTTATAATTTAAACCTAGTAGCTTTATACATTTGCCACTAGATATCGCGACGATACCGCAGATATTTTGTGACAATCTGTTGAGAAAATCCCAACGCGGTAAAAATAAGCAATAGACAGCAGCACATCATCAGAGCAAAATTCAGCTGCGCTGCTTCTTAATTTCTTCATCATTATGCTGGCCATGTCGCCTTACGTTTACAAGAACAACTTTAACGAGGCTAAGACGGTAAGTGCTTTGTTTAATTTGGTTATTTATTTTATAATTATCATCAAAACAGAAATGTTTTTTGTCTAATTTAAAGTAAATTGCATCTGATATAACATTTGCACACCTAAAAATAATACAAACGATAATTACCTGAATAGCCGCAAAATGTTATTTTTAAGATAGCTTGCGTTACTTTTATTGCTTGGTTTTTCTCATTTACAAATGCACCTTTATTGCTAGTGTACTGCTCGCCAGACAGTTTTAATCTTATTTCCTTTGTAACTCTCTGAGTTTTTCTTTTGCGCCTTTTTCTTTCTTCCGATACACTGTTGTTTTCCGTCATGATTAGCACAAATACAATGTAGAACAGCTGATTAACAGGGTTTTCATAAATGGCACATAAGGTTTGTTTCGGCTCTAAATACTAAAACGGTTCTATTACTGTTCCAAGATTGCGCTGTAAAAAAGGATTCTGGATGATTATGGAACTATCCTGGAACTGTGTCCAAACACAGTTCCAGGATAGTTTCAACCAAAACAGAATTATTTTATCCGTAACCTGAGTATCGATATATCAACTGGTATTGCGTGACGAGAAGATGTATGTAGGTAACCATAACATAAACTCTTTAGCTGTGATGTGATAAATACATAATTAAGTTCTATGTATATATACAAATACATGCAGTTAAATAAAGAATTAGAAGAATGATTAGCAACGGTAAACCAAAAATTATGATCTTTCTTGGCAAATATTCTGAAACTTTTACTTATTATTTTTTTATTACATATGTAGATGATCTGGTAATAAATAATACTTATTATATATAATAAGGAACCTTAACAATGGACGCAATCTCTCTATTCAGACCATTGAAAAATGCTACGGAGTAGACATTGAACTGCAAATACTATCTATTTATAGATTTCAAACAAGCCTTTGACAACTTGGATAGGGAAGTGCTACTGAAGAATCCAAGAGATATTGGATTATCGGAAAAAAATAGTTAGGCTGATCAAAGTCACACTCAATGGAACAATGGCGGCGGCTCAAACACAAAATGTGTACACTAATCAAGTAAAAATCTGTGGCGTGAGGCAAGGAGATGGGCTCCCAACATCCCTATTTAATATAGCCGTGGAATTAAGGGTATAATTATGAGCAAATCGGTACAAGCAATAGCCTTTGCAGATGACCTAGCTATAGTGGCAAGAGACAAGAGAACGTTAGAGGAAACCTTAATAAATCTTAGTAATGAAACACGAAAGCGAGGAGTGGAAATAAACCAGAAGAAAACCAAGTATATGGAAGTAACAAGGAAGAAATCATTGGAAGACGTGACAGACATAATAGACATGGAGGTGCGAGAATGTAGATTTAGAAAAGTTCACAACTTTAAGTACCTTGGGGTCATTGTAAGCGGCAGAAATGAACTAACATGGAAATCGACCAAAAAATAGAAGCAGGGTATAACGCGTTTTACAAATACAACTTGTTAATGACCAATCAAAGAATCAGTAAAGGCACAAAACTGAGAGTATATCGAGTGGTAATACGATCTGTGGAAACGTATGCAGCAGAAACTATGCATCTAACGGGAAGAGAAGAGGATAAACTAAGAAGATTAGATAGGAAAATAATAAGGAAAATATACGGATGCTGGAAATACAAAGACGGGGAATACAGAGGACTAATGAGTTTCATTGACAGATTACTGGAAGGAGAAGGTATAGTCATATTAATAAAATGACAGGGAATGAAATGGTATGGAAATATAAATGGAAAAAGTGAAGAATCGGTGTTGAAGATTATCACAAAATGGAAACCCGTTGGGACTAGACCAAGAGGAAGGCCAAAAACAAGATGGGCGGACCAAATTGTCAAGAACATCAAGACTACAGGGATCAAGAGGTGGAGGGAGATGATGAACTACAGGCAGCAATGAGGAGAATATGCGAGTAGGCACGCACAAACACGAACATGTAACAGCATTGAGAGGAGATGGTGGAGTGACCAACCACTATTACACCAGCAGGCCGAAGGAGCTCCAAGTGAGCGGCTACAATTCTGTACAGGTTTGCCACTTCAAACCAGTTCAAAATCAATCCGCCTAAATTTGCTGATACCGAATACGGTACAGTTCCAACCAAAATAGAATTTAGAAGGTGCGCATGGTCAGAACCGTCCCATTACTGTCCAAAGAACAACCAAAACTAACCTACCGACTACTACGTCACTTGGACCCAGTACCATCTATAAATCAATGGCTATCAATCTCTGGCACATAAACCCTTTAGAAGTTATACTTTTCAATTATTAGAAGCAAGAATCGGCGAAATGCTGAGATAATGTGGTGAATAGACTTAATTTAAATGCCAGTTAATAAGCATACTTTACTGTGGTTAAAGGTACCAAAGGTTAGGTATATCGTTGAATGTTAAAGGAACACGCCACGCTTTGGCAATAAATTTGACAGCTGACAAAACATAAATAGAAGCGGTTTTTGACGGGGAAACAAATGCTGCTACATGTTCAGGTATCTCAAGGTTGCGGAGACATTTGATAGTAAAACCGCAAATGGTAAATCAGAAATTAACTTATTAACGCATCAAATGAATAGCTTTTCGCTGGGAATCGAATGCTCGATGTTTTTGAATTATGGACATACAAAAGAGTTCGAAGATCGAGATACACCAACTAAACATCTATTGTGAAGCACGTTGATTCAATATTTATTTATACTTATGTAATGGACACAAAAGCTTTGCTTTGCAAGCGGCTCAGTTTATGTACGTACACAAAGTATTTGTATGCTTATATTATCTATACAATAGAATACATAACAAGGAAGTCAAACTTCTTTCTACTTAAAAGGCGACACGACAGAAATAATGTGTTGCTTGTGTACTTTGTAAATACATATTGAAGGAAGTGTCGCCATTGTGAAGCTGTTTAGACAAGCAATTTGTATCGGCCAAGAGTAGCAGTCATTTGTGCTTGTGTGATTTGCTTTGTGTTGACTTCTCATTAGATATAAACAATATAAATAGTAGAGGATGGGATACACACCAATAAGCCAAGCTTATTTACTTATTTCACCGCACAAACCACAAACAATCCACTGAAATATACTTTCATTCAAATATTATGGACGTTGCGAAAGCACTTCCGTAATAATGTGTGGTTATTTGCCGACAAAATAATTTTTATTGCATTTGTATACGCTCACAACAATCGCATGTAACAAGATACGTACAGGAATGGTTTTCACGTGCCTTTCTCACGATTATTTGCGCCTGCATCGGGTCGTCGCGTGTTATTAAGGTTAATTGACCACCGTGAAGAATGTCAGTCATCTGCGTACATGTATTTTTCGCCGCTACCTACGCCTCATATTGCGACGTGACGGCGTCAGATTACAAGTCAGACGAATGCGGAAAGATTCCTGAGGTTATAAAGATAAACATCGAAATAAATAATTGTAAAAGTGAAATGAATGAATACTGGATCGGTAAAGTTAGTGTTCGACTCGTCGAGTTCCCTCGCTTTGACAATAATTGAGGTATCGTCAGCATACAGACATACTTCACCACTTCGAATATTGAATGGTAAATCGTTGATGTAGATTGTGAACAAGAATGAGCCTAGGATTGATCCCTGGGCTATGCCGTAGGTTATTCTTGCAGAGTGAGAACTGCTGCTCTGTGATTTGTGTTTTGTAAGTGAACTGATCCTCACTCCTCACAGTTTCTTAAGAATGATCGACGAACTTACAGAATCAATGCTTAGCTATATATATATATATAGCATATTCATTTATGAATACATCATGTAAATCACATTTCACGTTTTAGAGGGGATACACCAACGTCACAAATCTCTCCATGATTAGAAATGCAGCGCCATCTACCTCTTAGGGACCTAAATCATCCACACCACAGACCTAGTATTGGCCAGACGCCTTCAATACCAACTACAAATTATAAGTGCCACAGGACATACTATTACAAATGATTTGGGGTGGACGTTTGTTCAGACGAATGAAAATAAAAAAAATGAAATGTTTGAAGAATGGGCTTCGAAGCGGTGAAGGTAAAACCTAGCACGTACCGCATGGCACTTATAACAAAAAAACAATACTGTCTTGTCGTGATCGGACGTAGATGACCGGTTTGTGACGAACGGAGACGAACATTGTGTATCCTGGGCGGACGAAAAGGAAGTCAGTTATGTCTCGACGGACGACAACGCAATGTTGTTACGCCCTGCTCGGACGAAGATCAACTTCTTGTCGCCAATGGCCGAAACGAAGTTATCTTACTTTGGGAATTTTCTCCCGAAGAAGTGTTCAAATGGTTGAAGCAATAACAGAACGAAAAAATATTATACGGAATATGTGTTTGAATCACGGGTTAATTACGTATTCATTCGTTCAGAAAATTAGCAATGTAATACGGATTGAAATGATATCTGGCACCACTACGTTGAATAAGGGACAGATCAAATATAATTTAGAATTCGAATAATTAAATGCTTATCTTCTGTATGCAGCGAAAGAAAAGGGTTATTGTCTATCTACCTCGCCAAGGGTGTTTGTTGCAAGGGATAGTTACAGATATGACGTATTCGTACTGTCGCAATTTCGAAAAATAAAAGCAAAGCTGATTATTACTTATTTCATAGAAATATGTATGAATATGAAGGCATGGCAGATGTCGGCTAAAATCTAAAGGAAAACTATTCTTAAAGTTATCCTAAATAAAAATTATGAAACATCATAAAATAGTATTTTAGAAAAGAAGAATTTTCTCGGTTACACGGTGAGTGTAACAATCTTATAGGTTATAAATTATACTATATGATAGTATTTGTTTCTATGTTTAACTGTAACAGCGCCTACTACGCAAACTAACACTATGCCAAGCAATATTTATCCTAAAAATCGCTTTGTGATATCGTTACGTTTAGTAAAATATGGAAAACGTGTCCATACTACTGCGCCGTGTTAATATTTGTTTCACGGATTTTTCTGAGGGTATTTCTGAGAAGAAAGTTTTGTTATATTGTTCTGATCGGTAAAAAAAGCATTGTTTTTTGTCCTAGACGGAGCAACTTCCTATCTATGGTTTTGATTGTTTCACGAAGAAGAGTCCACTGTACCTATACTATCTTCCAAAGGTTCAATACAACAAAGGTCAAGATATTTGTTATTTATAAGAGACAGTGTATTAGGTCTTCATATTTTTAACACCACAATAATAATAGTAATACATATGAATGAAATCTAACAAGACTAGAGCTCACTTGAACTTCCGATTTTACTAAATTAAATGTTTGTAGGGTTTCTATTTTTTGTTCAGTGTTATTAATTACATCTCTTAGGATTTAACCTCGTACTAAGAGCCAACACTGCAGATAACATGTACAACATCTTGACATATCTTGAGGTTAGGCTTTCGTATTTTGCCGTTAATAATAATTAGTCACACGTAACTTTTTTCTGCCAGAGTTATTGACGAAGCTATTGTTCGCTCGCGGTTCCGTGCACAGCAGGATAACGGAGGTCTGCGAAAAATAGCTTCAGTTTTTATTCCCCTCGACCGACTAGCGTTCTTTGACCGCCGTTGGTTGGCGAAACAAAAGAGATTGATCAGACCGATCAACTTAAACGGATGCATGCATGTATATACCTGTGTGCGATCAAAACTCATCGTCGGTGATTTGGAAGGATCATTTGCTCTTTTTGTACATCGTCGATCCGGTCTCTTATGTAACGCGGGCGGCTTTTTAATTTGCATTCTTCTTTTTTGTATTTCAATACGTTTTTTTTACGGTTGCGATACAATATTCAGTGCCGAAAGTAATGGCTTTTCGAAATGAACTCTGTCTGAGTACTATACAGATGAGTTCGCTCAAGTAGATCATAATAATACTAATAATAACAATAATAGATTTTAAAAATAAAAAATACCCTTACCACCTCGATATAGTATAGCAAAAGAAGTAAATTAGAATTTACAGTGTAGCAAAAGAAGTAAATTAGAATTTAATCGAGGTGGTAAGGGTATTTTTTTATTTTTACTATTTTAAGCCACCGTATCCTATTTTGTATTTTAAATAATAGATTTATTACACAACGGTTTGCTGCCTATGATTTTCCATCTCTAGTAGAAACGGGAACAGTGGTCTGCACAAAATCAACCAAAAATAAATGAAAACAAAACTTGTTGCATACTATTTCAAATTGGCGAGGGTACTGTTACCCCACCGGACATCGTGCTGGATGGTGTTGCAATAAAATTAACTAAAACCCACTGTTTCCTGGGTGTTCATATAGACGACACTCTTAAATGGTACCATCACATAGAGCAGGTGTGCGGCAGACACGGTGGTGCTTGCTTCGCAATTAAAATATTATGTAAGGTTAGTAATCGTATAACTGTGAACGCGGCTTACCACTCATACTGTGTCTCCATAATCCGGTAACGAATTTTATTATGAGGGTGCTTCCCTGAAACCGAACGTGTGTTTATTTTGCAAAAAAATGCGGTGCGAGCACTACTCGGCCTGGATTATGGTGCATCAGTGTGATGGAACGGTAGAATTCAAAATATTTTTTTATTTAAACAGAAAGTAAGGTTCGTGCAGTTTTGGGAAAGTTTAAGTTGAGGGTATTTAGATTATCTGGTAT
>JARFOC010063788.1:0-17479 GCA_031763485.1 Osmoderma eremita | reverse complement strand
ATATCGATATATCGAACATCGATATCCGGATGATATCGATTATCGATATTAAATTCCCAATATCGCACAGCCCTAGTCCTGACTCAAATCTGTCTACGCATGCACCAAATGTATTTATTTATATAAATTTATGAATTTATTTTGATTTTATGCAGCTCTTTTTATTTAAAAAGCGCCTTTTTAAATTTCATTGCTGCTACCTTTACATCGTTTTGCCAACGGCAAAGATTAAGATAAACGCATATAAACAATTTTATTATACCTACTCCTATTAAAGTATTTACTATAGGAAATTCATGACAAATTGCTTCATGGGCTACTTTATTTATACCATGAGTCAAACATCGGATATCATCAAAATGATTTTATCTCTTGGAACAATATCCGGTACAAAAATCGCATAAACGCCTCATTAATAAAGCGAACCATTGTTACGTGATTGGTTTTATCAAGCACTTTGCAAGCAATTAAATAAGACTTACTCGACTGTCCTGCATTTATGCAGCCAATCATTAAATTTGCAACATACCGCCCACAAGAATCTGCAGTTTCATAAATAAAGATCTTTATTTTTAATTATCTCGTTTATATGTATGTCCCTTGGTGTTAGGATACGCGTCATTGGCATACCTTTCTCTGGATGTGCGTTCAACTGGTACCTGTTTTTTTTTATACAAAAAATGACCTAAAACTAGGATTTTTTAAAATGAGATATTGGCTTTAAATAATGCATGCTTTGCATAGTGCAAAATTGACAGATATCAGATGCCGTGTGAAACAAATCTGAAGTATGTTGTATTATTCTAGGATATGTATAAAAATGCGAAGAATGCATGAAACATGAAAATATGCATTACATCGTTAAATATGCAAAAAAATAATTAGCAACAAATAATTACATTTAGCGTAATTCGACTAAAAACTGAAGGATACTATTCAATTATTAAAAATAACCGATAGGCATTTTGCATAAAATCCGTTCTCTAGTTATTATTATCAAGTAAGGACTGTTTTGCATGATTATAGGCATTTACTCTTTGAAACTAATTCTTAGATAACCAGTCATTAACCCATTATTATTGCTCAATTAAATGTTCCAAGACACAACAAACGCAATTATTACGCAGAAGCAATGTTTATAATAACGTGCTTAAAACAAAAATTATTGAAATGTTATTTGCCCCAGATTTGCAAGAATTCCTATAAAAGATATTTGGATAAATTGGAAAAATGTAAACCGTAATATATTAATTCTGGCTAACGGAAACTGTTAAAGATAGTTGTTGGATTAAATCCTTTTATCTTCATTTTAGCAATAACATTTTCAAGCAATCTTATTATTTATTGCTACGAAAAATGCTGGTCCGTTCCTACACTTCCTTGGAATTATGTCGCCTTGTTAAGAGAACCCTCTCAGTTATGAATTATGATGACAAAATACGGACTGGCATTAATTAAGTAAGTACTTTAATAATAAGATAAATATGGCCACTGAAAATTATATAATTCCGTAATTGTCTAGTTTCAAAAATAATATTTTGAAGATGATTTTTTTAAATTTTTTTTTAAAATAAAGCATAAAGATATTTGACATCTGGAATTATCACCAGATAAAAATTTAATACAAACAAACCTTGCTAATTAAATGTTGTTGCTATAAGATATACATTTTTACCAAATAAGAAGAGAAGAAAGACTTCAAATATTTTTAGTCTTTCTGCAACAAAGTAACATATTTTTTATTACTTTGTTACTGTTTGTGTACGTTGTCATTAACGCAGAAAGAAATATGTATTGTTTATTTTTCTTTTCATTAAACTGTTGATAACAGAAACAGTTTGTTTTTTGTTTAGTTTTTCGTTTTATGTTTGCCAAAACATCAAATCACAACCACACCTGTCATTTTGTGCATCAAGTTTATCAAACAAGAACTCTCGCTAATAGGAGAACAGAAATCGATGTGTATGTATGGATATTCACTGCCCGGTGAAGTTTCAATAGTTCCTACAGTTTTTAGCGACCGCACACCGCACAGCGTTTCTGTTCTCCTAATACCAAGACCGCCAATTTCGCGCCCAACCAGGCATCTTGCAGGGTCATAGAGAGTATGCGCGAGCCGTTTGTTACTACGTGGCGGGAGAAAATAGCCTAACGAGTGCGTTATGGTGGGTAATGCAGATTGCGGGGGTAACCTTTCATTTTATTCTTATCTCTAAAAATTTAATTACTTAAATATGCGTTATGTTATCATGTAAATCCTAATAGACAAGAAGTAATTAGGATGTGTAACTGTATAACCGCGGGCGAAGAAAAAATTCGCTCTTAGAGTGTCATTAAAATAGTAACATCTCGTATATTATGTATATGCAAGAAAGATGGTAAAATATTCATTGTCTGTGGTAAAACGGATGGCTATATTCAAAATTTTATACTTTTTCTTATCGAAGTGCAGCACCCTGTTCGAAGATGGCGCCACACAAGTGTCTTTAAAAATGCTGGTAATAATGGTCTTCGACCAAAAGTTCTTATTGCATAGGATTTATTAAAGAGCACATTCAAACTAAGAACAAAGTTATACTTCAAAGAGTAATATGTAACGGTAAAAGATAAATAAATAGAGATGTAATTGAGCTGTGGAATAAGACATAAATCTATAATATATAGTAATATATAACATCAATATAATTCAAATTTATGTTTATTAATTGTGGGTTGGGGCAACATCTATTGAGTAGGTAGCGTTATTAGGTAGGAGAAATACATGGCCCTTTATATATAATGACACACTTGCCCTTGCAATCCATGGATCTTAAAGTACTTTCTTTATTACTCATGTAGAATTTAATTCAATACATTCAAAATAATAACCTGCATTGTTATTCATATAGATGCAAATTTGGACCAGTGCCACGAATGTCATGTTTGTTTATAATTATAGATTCGGGACATAGATGTCGCATGCTGTCTGATTTCAATATCCTTCTTAATGAATAACTTTATTCATTAATTAGTTTATCCTAAATTGTTTGTGAATAATCAAAAACATAAGTAATTGAATATGTTTATTAAGTATTCAAATTTCTTTTTGTAGTTTAAGTAGATGACATGCTAGATAAAAATTGCAATAGAGCATTAGAGGCATGTAAATAATGCAGTGGAATTTATATCAAATAGGTACTAGTTTACAATATTTCAGTTAATGTCTATTTTGTTTAATAAAATGCAACAGCTTTATTAATTCTCTCTTTTAAATTTTTATAGGTATTTCATAGTCTTTACGCTGAACGGGAAGAAAAGTATTAATACTGTATTTTATAATAATCATTATTGAGTTTATAATAAAATGAGTTGAAGGTAAATATGGATGAATATATAAAAGCTAGCGTTACCTTGCGTTTTAGGATGACGTCATTTGCGTGGGTAACCCGTCCTTGGTAGACCTTGCAATTCACTGAACCCTATCCAATAGAAGCGTTGCCGTTTTCATTTTTTTTTCATTACTATTTAACTATGAAGGTTCCTGTATATTCACGACTACATTACACCTACAATCTTAAAAATAATATTCCGCTATGTAATGGTAATAATAAAATCGGTGAAACTAAATGTGGATATTATCTATTAATCTTTATTTTTTTAATAAGCTTCTGTTGCCAGGCTCTCTAGATTTTTAGCTTGGTAATGTATTTCCATTGTTTTATCCTTGTATATATGTAAATGGGTTTTCCAAGTTGAGTGGCCTATTAAAATATTTTGGGGAAGGAAATATACAAAAATTCTGAAAATAAGTGCAGTGCCATAGGCCAATGTGATCTTTCAGAGTAAATTATTTTCACTTTTGTATAACTTCCGGTTGACCGGAAGCCGCCATTAACTTTCTTATTTTAAATGGAATGTTATAATTTTTATTGCGAATTCTGATTCTAAACTTTATTCTAAGTGGAAAATGTTAAGGTTACCCAACACCTAAATGTAACTGATTTTGAGATATCTTCAAACTTAAGTAAAACAATCGCTTCGGTAATCTTTCATTTAAGAAAATGTTTTTACGACAACTCTTAAATTTCAAGATTCAAGTTGCTTATCGTTTGAAGGTATAATTTTTAGGCTTTGAAATTATAGCCTAAATATTCCTGAAAATTTTACAGTCTGGTCGCGATATGATGTCGAATCTCATTATGTTTAACTGTCCAAAACTCAATTTTTTAAACGGAACACCGTATATTTTTACATCATGATGCACAGAATCAAATTCTACAACGATTACTATTAGGTTTCCCTATACCTATTTCTTTTCGTTTTCCTATTATTAATAACTGTGTATTTTAATGTCATATTTTGCTAGTGACAACCCAATTTTTCAACCAAACAAAGTATTTATTTACTTAACCTCAAAAAGAATGTATAAAACTTCGAAAAAATGTACAAAAATCTGGATGGAGTCAAAGTCCGCAATAATAAAGGAGTGGGAACTCTGTATTCTAATTCACCCCATTAGTGTGTCGTAACAAAACCCAGTTGGCATGGCAGCGCGCCATGTTTTTTTTCCAAACAAAACAAAATACTTCAAACGCAATCATTTGATAATCATCATTCCTGCGAAATTAATTGCTTAGTTCTTACCAAATCATAATTTTCCTGGTTGTCTAACATATAACATATTATAATATATTGAATATAACATATTCAGAATAAATATCGGATTGTCTTGCCGCCTCAAAGGTAAAAATCATGGGAATAAATAAAATTATTCATTTGTATTTTATCACGTAATAACCAACACTAATATTAATAAACAATTATAAAAGAAAATCTTTTACTAACCAATTGTAACTTCTGTTGCGAAAAAATTAAACTGTCAAAAAATGCTTTTCAAGGCATGCTTATTTTTTTGAAGACGTTCATTAAAAGTGAACTTAAAGTGACTTAAGTTTACTTTTCTACATATTTTCTACGTTTTTCTTCATTTTGTAAATTTTTGTTTGTGTTAACTCAATAAATACCGTATTTGGTTGAAGCTTATTGCGAAAAGTTGGGTTAATTCTAGTAACATATGCCATTAAAATACACAATTATTAATAGTAGGAAAACGAAAAGAAATAGGTATAGGGAAACTTAATGCTAATCGCTGCAGAATTTGATTCTGTGCATCATGGTGTAAAAATATTCAGAGTGTTCCATTTAAGAAAACTGAGTTTTGGACTAAGCTCAGCAAAGAGTAAAAGAAACGCCTAGATGTTTCTTTTACTCTTTGCTGAGCTTATCCGCAGCTGGTAGAAGTTCACTATGTATATTGTTTTAGTTATTATACTAAAAATATGGCAACATTGCAGGCTGTGCAAAACATTACAAATCAGTAGCGTCATCTAACAATGGCGAACTAAACGAAAGACTAATTTACACACAACGTTACTGAATCACAATCAGATAGGCAGCGGAATTCTCTATGTTTACAGCGGCGCTGCAATAGGGTTTTAATACTAAATTAACCTGAAATCATCTGCAATATTTTTATTACTGCGATTTCTCTTTCTATCTAGTCGTGAATCCCTTGCTTCGTCCGTCTTTCCTTCATTGCTCCGCTAATGAAATTGAAGCTTGTTTTCCTCGCGAATTGACACCCGTATATTTATAGACGCACGTAAAGGTGCATAGGTTCAGTGCCGCAGGTAAAATTCTATTTATAAATTGCAACATCATCGCACAATAATGATGACATTACGGACTTCCATTCGTGTATTTTAGGTAAATATTTACCAAGTGAATATTAATGCGGGTAAATAGACTTTTGTGTTATCCTGTTTTTTCTTTGTCTGGAAAGAAAATTAGTCATTCTGGTTAGGAGAGAAAAAAATGAATAATCTTCTCGAATTCCACACTGCTTACCTTTAAAATGAATTAATATCTATATTTAATGTAAAAATTGTGAAGAAAGAAATTATAGTTGCCGTATTTCACATGAGAATCTGGTACATCAATCTGCTATATACAGGTGGTTGGTTTTTTATTGGGCGCTCATTATGACAGTTTGGTTTGCTTAAATTGATTGTATTTTTCTGCATATTTAGATAATTTATTAGGTTTAGATAATAAATAACATCATAATAAATAAAAACGCAAATTAAATTTGAAATGTATTTTCATTGTGCACGGCTCGGATGTGCGTAAAAAAAAATGGTACACGTTTTTAACAATTTCTGGAACAGAATACTTTTTGATTTTTTGTTTTTCTTTTTGTGAAATAGATTCATTGCCTACTTATGTAATTTACGGTTTTCTTATTATGACGTTATTTATTGTCGGAGGAGAAGAAATGAATGTTACTCCTTTTGCCTTTCCCAGATATTTCATTTTTCCTGCTTGTCTTTTAGTCTCTTGTCTGATTATTATTAAATATATAATTCTAAATAATTCAGTTGATATTCATTTTCTTTTGCGTATGAAGTTGGTATTCATTGTATAATATACTTGCATTTCAATGTAAGGCTCCACAAGAAATAATTATAAATTAATGAGCTTGCTCCAATATTTGCCCGATATATTTGACATGCTGTTATACATTGCAAGGCAATAACATGCACATTTTGAAACTTCTGGAGAAGGGTTCGGCGATTATGAAAAAAATTGCCGTTATGGATAAGCAAAAACAAAGAGGATGGTTGTCAACATTGTTTCCTCGAATTCTTGGAAAAAAGTCGTTGCTTCACAAGATTTGCTGTCCCTTTTCAAGGAACACCTCTCAAAGCTCACTGACTGGTTTGCAAAATGCTTTGAGGAAGACAATTTCGAGAAATTTGCGTGGATCCAAGATCCCTTTCGTGCTCAAGGTCCACTAGAATTCACTTCGTAGGAAGAAGAGAATCTGATTGAACTCTTTTGCGGTAGCAGCCTAATAATAAAATTTGCTTCTTTCGATTTAGAGGAGCTTTGAATATCATTCAAAAATTAATATCCAACTCTAAGTTCAAATGTTGTAAGGATCCTAATTCCCTTTGCGATAACACATTTATGCGAAACCCGATTTACAGCTGAACCTGTAATAAAAAGGAAACACCGATCAAAAATCGATGTGAATCGACAAATGAGAGGGGCGGTGGCAAACCTTATTCCGAGTTTTGAAAAAATATGTGGCGATCACCAAGCTCGCTCGTTACATTGACTTACTTGTCGTTGAAGGTTTTCATCATTTATTTCATTTCTTTTGTATTTTCATATTTTAGTTTCTTGCTAATGTACATGAACCTTGCCTTCCCTCTACCTATCCCTAACATATGTATAACCTTCCCCCTGAATAAATTAAAAAAAAAAAAAAAAAAAAACCTTCCCCCACACCCCGGACGCAAAAATTCTTGGAAGGACCAACCGAGTGTTCTCAAGTGTACGCCCTTATTACTCCAACAAATCCATTAGTACGGAAAATGAAAAGGGCGCTTCTTCCCGATTAAGAAGGTTTTCATTCTTTTTAATATAAATGGATAAGCATCTAGCTCGCGCGTCGATGTTACCGATTTCATTATTTTTAAATTATCTATATTTATATTATGTTCGGTTTTTACCATATGTTCCGCAATGCCAGATATATCTGCTCTCTCATGTCAGTAGTACGAAATATGTTCCTTATACCTAGTTTCGATAGACCTCTTTGTCTGTCCAATGTAGACTTTCTCACAATCTCCACATGTAATTTTATGAATTTCCAATTTCCGGTTTGTCCTTAGGATTTCCTTAAAGGTTTCAAACGATTCGGTTACTCGACTTGATAATGGGAATCTACATTCCCGAAACACGTGTCGTCCCGAATCAATTAATACTTTGTGCGGTAGGAGTAATCCGAAGAGTGTGTTTAACATATTTAATAAATAAGCTAGGGCCTGCGAACGTCAAACAATACTTCATGTTCCGAAGAAAGTGTTGTATCGTTCCGCATGATTTAGAATGGGCGTTATAGATTTTAAAGCTAACGGGCCATTATGCCTACCTGCATTCTCAATTAGACCCTTTGTCATATGGGTTTCCGTATGAGCGTTGGTGTTGCGGAATGTTTTAGTTCAATTCTAGTTAATTGCCTTCTTGCACTCTGTGTGTATTGCTAACCTAACACGATATCGCTGTACCGCTACGTAGATTTATGCAAAACCATTCGCAATTTTTTGCCTGAATGATTTAATAACCGGCGAACAAGGTTTTATTAACTTGGTAGTGATGTTTCAATAATTTATGGTACTTCCAGTATACTAATTACATTTTAACAATAGTATACGAACGGTGTAATGATAGGTATGTGTACGTAAAGAGGATATTATAAAACCTTTCTGCCTTTGCTTCTTTTTCCTTTCAATCCTTGCGGTTGATCAATAATTAGAAAGTTGCTTGGAATGTTATCAATTTATTAAAGATACACCTAAAGGAACGTAAAGTATTTGTGTTCTTAAGCTGCTGAACGTAAGCTAAACCGAACTTTGTAATTTGCTTTCCAGTTATTTCAATTTTTCTTTAATTTCATGAATTATGATTAGGATAGAAAAATTGAAACTTTGAGTACCGTTTAAAGGTTACATTAATGTATTATGTATGTAAACAACATTTACACCTTGTCATTGTATGTTCTCGAGAACGTGTGGGATTTTGACTGAGAGGAGAACTGTTACTTTCATTAACATAGGACGCATTACTTTTCATATAGTTCCTGATAATTTTCACTTATTATATAGTACTGTGTGGAACCTGCCCTCTAACGTCGGCGGCACTCAACGACCTCATAAAACAACGGACTACCATTCTGCATGAAAACAGATGGGAATCTGAAACTGCATGCTGCCAGGCACGTAAAGCCATTCCCAGGCTATCGTCCAGGACGGCAAAATATTGCCTGCTTCTTTCTCGCAGCAACCTTCGCCAAGTTGTAGGGCTGTTGACTGGCCACTGCAAACTGAATAAGCACATGCACCGCATGGGACTAGTTACTAGCCCCCTCTGCCGTGTATGTTACATTGAAGATGAGACGCCGGAGCACATTTTGTGCGATTATCCGGCGCTCGTCCAAATGAGAGCCGCTATTCTAGGGGAGTGCTCGTCCAGTATAGGCGACATGGGTGGCGCCTCGACTGCCGCACTGCTCGAGTTCATACTCAGGTTGAGTTGGCTCGGGTAGGAGGTGGAAGAGCGACGCCGCCAGTGGAGGTAGCACAAAGGGTCCAATATTGTGGCCCAAGTGCATGTGGTTTTGTACCACCCTCTCCCACCATCGAATCCATCCATCCCGTACTGTGTGGAAGCTGCAAAAAATGCAATGTCCATTTGTTCAAAGATTATAGGTAATGTAGCCACCGTAAATGACAGGTATCTATAAATAAAACATATACTACTATAACAAATAAAGAATAAAAAATCGTAAGTGTTAAGTTCAATTTCTATACGAACAACGGATACTAGCATTAACAGCAGTGGCATTAAAATTCCAAGATTTCAAATTTGCCGCGTTATATTAATGGAAACAATGAAATCGACTAGCACGCCGCATACTACATACGTGTCACCCGTTAACTAAGTAGGTAAAAAGGACGGTCTCCCGAATATAATTAATATAGACTTTCAGTCTTACGGGGCTTGCGTATCATTAGTTCAAGGAGTTATTTTTGTTTCATAGAGAGCGCCGCTTTACGGTGCTTTTTGCATGTGGCCAGCAATACGCGTTAGTTGTTTAAATTCCGTTCAATGGTATTTGTATGAATAGGCGCAGCCACTGCACCTCCGTTTCATGTCATTTTAAAACCACACGATAATGATTGGCTGACAGGGCACGCGTTTATGCAGGGTACCGTGGCAAAAAGTGGTTGCTTTTTGTATGTGTTGCTTATAATTATTACTTTAGGAAAAATATTTTTCATTATTTCTATTTATAGCTAAAGGAAATGGAATAACAATTGCTTGCAAAATATTCCCATAATCCCTGGAAATGTTCAGAATTCAGCGGACAGCTGTCATTTTTTATTCAAGTTAATTCTTCAATTATGACTCGCTTGTGTCACTAAAATTATTCCATAGGTATAGGTGCAAGTGTTTCGCTTCTGGTACATAGCGAATCAATCGCTGCGTACTCATATATTCTTGGCAAATAAGCTGCTAGATACGGTTGTCTCCTATGGCATGCTGGGAATGCCAGCTGATCTGATGTGCGCACGTCACATGATGGATACATTCGTCATTACGTCCTATTCAAACAGAGAGGAATGGAGATGTAACGAAACCAAACTGACGCAAGCAGACACCGGGCACGGATGGATCGAACACTCAGCAGGGCGTTGGCATAGGAATATTCTGCAGTAACCCTAGAGTTGAAAAACACTACAACCTCGGGCAATATACAACAATTTTTCATGCTGAAATTTATGCCATTGAGATATGCGCAAGAGAGATTTTGAACAAAAACCTTAAACACAAAGCAATAAAAATTTTCAGTGATAGACAGGCTGTATTGAAAGCATTGGAGGCGCACAAATGCCACTCTAAACTGTAAAACTATACAATAGGAGTGTCCAACAAACTAAGTTTAATTTGGGTTCCGGGTTACTCCCCCATTCAAGGCAATGAGGTAGCCGACACCCTTACAAAAGAGGAGTCCAGAACCAGTAATTGGCAACTTCGATAGCCAAACGATAAATTTGCTTCTGATTAAAACAGAAAGTACTCCAATTCAAGGAGCAATTCTCCTGGTTTGGTACATGTGAAGGGGTGCATTTTACCCAATCATGTCAAAACCGGAGAATTACTAAAACTTGATCGTAAAAGGGTCAAAATAGTTACTTCTGTCTTTACAGGTCACTGCAGACTTAGAAAACATCTACACAGAATCGGGTTATCGGAAGAAACCGAATGCCGGCTGTGTATGGAGGACGAAGAGACAGTAGAGCACGTTATGTGCCACTGTCCTGCGGCCACCCGCATCAGGTACTCCATCTTTGGAAAGGATATTACTTCCTTAGCTGACCTGAAAAATTCCTCATTGAACAAGATTCTGAGCTACCTCAAGGGCCTGGACTTGATTGAGGAACTCTAGGATGGCATCCGCTCTACAATAGGACCTAGTGGCCGAGGTAGTTTACTTGGTAAACCAAGTAAAAACAAAGTGTTAAGTTACCCAACCTTGGTTTTACGCATCCGGTCACCTTTCTCTCATAATGGTTTCAGTTCTGATTCACATATAGCGTGTTCTAATGTTACACAAGGGTCACAACTGGGTCCCCTATTTATTAACATTTACTTGAATGATCTGATATCTAGACTGAAATGTAGAGTTGCAGCTTATGATCTAAAGATTTATTTCTAGATATCTACAATATCCGATTATGTCCTACTTCAGAGGAACCTACGTATTATAAATTCCTTGTGTGATGATAATGGGATCCATCTAGATACAGACAATTGCGTTGTATCTTATACTAAATGTAACACTGTCGTATCGTCTCCCCATTATTTTAATCAAACACCAATTCCTAGACAAGTATCTAAGATCTGGGAGTACTTTTTGATTCTCAACTCAATTTTTTTTGGGGTTATTAGTATGTTCTTGCAAATCATTTTCTGATCTTAATGTTATGAAGAGAATGTATAACGCAAAGAAGTGAGAATATTCCTAACCCCATTAGGATGGGAATATCTAACTTTGTTGTGGTCCTAACTACTGTCTGAAGTAACCATTGATAAGTACGTTAAAACGCCAGTATGTAAATTACGTATCGTATAAAGTTTGGATTCTTTAACCAAACCCAAAAGTCCAAGCGGTAAGTAATGTTAGCTTGCGTGGTATTAAAATATATTTTAAATTAATTGCCTCTATCTTTTGGTATTTTACATATTGTTATTTGAGACATATTTAAATATTGGATTTTAAAGTATGTATAAATTTAAATGTAATTAATTCAGTTCAATTCAATTCAAGACATTATAGAATGGGAAGCGTAATATTGTATGTATATACATACAGAGTGAATCTTGCCAACTGCCGATAACCCCAGTAAAAAGTATAGGAAACGGATAGATGTTCAGTTTCTTAGAACTCTGCTGTGCCGGTACTGGCGAATGCATAGCTTGCTTCATCTTTTTGCAATACATAGATATATCGTAGAAAAACATATCTTGTCCGAAACATTAGGTTCCCTTTGCGAAGCATGAGCTCGTGTATGTACACATATGTATTTGTACTCGGTAGGTACTTACTTAAGCACTATTAAATAGTGTACGGGTTCTCCGGCAATTACATGGCTATCCGCCGAAAATAGAAAACAATTAGCGGTACTATTACGTTGTTAAATCTTTTGTAATCCGCTAACAGCACGCGATCTACATATACCGTGTTTAATTGATTGTAAAACCTTTTTTATAGAAGCTTTGTGCGATGGTAATACTTGGTTGCGATTACACTATTTCTCTTTTTTTCCTTGCTAACCCACACGAAATATTCGACCTACATACTGTTTTTTCCCTTTTGTTCCTATGCAATACTGCTGACATTGAATTTATTCAAATCGTTCCGATATTTCGAATTTACATATGGGCGGTGCTCTCCTGACCGCGAGCTTTGTTTTCTGTCGTTTCAAAGAGGTAGAGTGAGTAATCAAATCTCGTCTAATTAAATGAAAAATTCTGTGATTTGAACTTACATGTACACATAGAAAAGCGCTTACATTATCCAAGGGAAATATATTTCTTAAATAATTTTACTTAACCTAAAATATTTTTAAGCCTAGTAAAACGGCCCCTTTGAAGTGTTTATATATTTGATAAATTCAAGCATTTCAATTTCTTGTACTTAAAGTTACAAAAAATGGCAATGTGTTCAGTAGAGTTGGTACCGCGAGCGTTCGGCCAATAGCGCGTGCTAGTGCTGACATCCACTGACGCAACATTTGCATAATTGATATAACCTTTATTAATACTTAACGGATCTGGGGACCCACTATCATCAAAAAATTGTTTTTACCTGGTAAAACCTGAATCTTTCGTTAACACAGTACTTACTTTAGAAATAACATTACTATTTCCTGCGTTGGCGACCGCATGTAGCTGTGTTTGTGCAGGATCCAGTATTAGCATTGATTCTTTTAATGACAACCAACGATGCCAACTTTGTGGACGTTCGTAATTATGACATTATTAAACTGAATCGTACAAAATTACTAACATAATAAAGGCAATAGTACAAAGAGGTATATTCTCCGCCCGAAAAACGATAGCCGATTGACACTCCTTGCACTTCTTCGAAGCAGGCGCTACTGGCGGAACGGTTGCAGTGCCAACTTTGAACAGATTGCATTTAATTCCTCTTTTAATTTATTAATTCAGCATGCACCATTTAAAAATATAACCAAACACATTAACTTTTACCTAACTATTTTCACATTATTATTATATCAACGTTCTTATGATAATTTTTCAAAACAATACTTTAGATAAAATAGGAAAACAACTTGTGTAAGTCTCAATAGTAATTTTGAACCCGCCGAAAACCTTCTCTGTTAACATATTTCATTATTGCCGACTCGATTAAGTTAATGTATATTGATTCGTACGCATCTAATTCGCGCGTCCAAGTTACTGATTTCATCAATTTTGAATTATTTACATTTATATTATGTCCGGTTTGTTCGATATGTTACAAAACGGTAGTTCTTGCATCGGTATTATATGGCGTCGTAGTATGGGTCCTAAGTCAAAAAAAAAAGAAAAACTTAAAAGGTGGGAAAGGAAGGTGATTGGAAGGATTTTTTGGTGGGGTTCTAGATACGCAAGGGAATTGGAGAAGGAGGATAAATCAGGAGGTGATGGACCTGTACAACTAACTAAACATAATTCAAAGAATACGAGGCCAAAGGGTACGGTGGTTGGGACATACATGGCGGTAGGAAGAAAAGGGGCAGACCAAGAACGAAGTGGTTCGAGGAAGTGAAGGAGGACTGAGGCAAGCAGGAGTCGCCGCATGGGAGAAAGGGGCGAGGGATACGAAAAAATGGAAATTCGTGGTGAAGAGTACCGAAGCCATGGGCCTTTAAGACCTGAAGAGCTGTTTTATATATATATTGTTGGATATGTTCAACAACACTCTTCCATATCGATAATGAGCGATATGCTCTTTACACAGGGTTTGAATTGATTGTTGACCAATATTTACAACCTCCACATGTAATTTCCAGTAGTTTGAAATATTTTTTAAGATGCCACGCTGCGGAAAAAGAGAAACGCTCAGGGGTACTATTGACACAGGTGTCTATAATCAAGCAGCGAAAGATAATGATGACGAGAACTATGAGTCACACTTATCTATCAAAGCTCTTGATTTTTGTAAAAACAACGGTATTGTGTTGTTATCATTCCTGCGGTTGATTTTGCCCCAGCATGCGTTACGGATAGACCTCTAAAAAATTCTATTCAAGGCGATTCGAGCACTATTGGAATATCGTTTGAAGATACCATTCATCCAGAAACTAGGGATCTACAATTGCAAAATAATTCTCAAGCTGACTCAGGTTATGACAAAGATTCTTTAAGCATTCCGTTATCGTCTCCAAATTTGCAACCAGATACTAGTGGTATACAAACGCACAAAAATATGCAGAATGGTGGTGGATGTAGCAATAATCCTGCAACGAGCCCTCAAGACGTTAGATCATTCCCATAAGCTAGTCCAGGCCTACAAAGAAATACGGGTAGCAAAAAGCGAAAGACTGCTACTGCTACTGCTTGGTATGTTTGGAAGCTTTCAGTAACAGCACGTCGCGAGAGCAGTGGGCTCAATGCACAGATTGTAAGAGTTGGTCCAATACTAAATGTACCAAAGGTGACTTGAACTACGTGTGCCACAACTGCTAGTCAGAATAATTGAGCTCATGATCTCTTTGACTTAAGAAATTGTTATTATTTTTAGCCTTAGCTTTCTGTTACTGAAAAAGTACAAAGCTCGTAATTAAGAGAAATTATTTTTGTTAATTAGAGATATGTATATACTATTTTTTAGTTTTCATGGTTTTTGAACATGCTAAGTTTTGGTGTTGGTCAAGCACTTCGTACCTTAAAAAGAAATTATTATTTCTGTTTTTAAAGAAAAATGTAACAAATTTTGTTTAATTTTCTGTATTTCATGTTTCACATTAAACACTTTTCATCATAAACTAAATGTTTTATCGACTTCCATCAAAAATCAGAATCGTTACTTTCATCCTCATACCATGTTACTTTCATCCTGGGCCTAAAGGATGAAAGTAAGAATGGCACCGAATGACAAAGAATCCTGTAATTATTCTAATGTGATTCTAATTTGATGTTTAAATATTTATGCTATGATTGGTAAAACATAGGGTTTTCCTAAATTTTAATTGATTTTATCTCATCTCTATTAAGTCGGGTAAAAATATCCTAGAACTAAAAAGTGTTACTTTAGTCCCCGGTCTCCCCTAATATTATAAATGTCTTTTGTCGCGTGTCTCTACCGGAGTTACTGTTGTGGAGTTTCTCAGGTGTTTTTTTTCTTATATTGGCTGATTTTAAGGACGCGATCAACATATACAGAAGAGTAATCGTTCTACTGTGCAATGTTTTTCTTTTAATTCTGTTTCGTATCTGTTTTGACTCAAAAGGAAATTTCTGGTGAATAGATGAATTAAATTTCTGCAGAGTCAAAACGGCTCAAAGGAAAGAATTGAAACGTAGTAAAAATATTGCAAATCACAGCGGTTGCCCTTTTGTAGATGTTGATGCGAAAAATAAATGAAGAATAATGAAATTGGAAATTATTGCATTCAAAGAAAGGGTGAAAATCATTAGCGGACAGGAGTTAACGAATGATAATTATAAACAATCCGACAAATCAAGAGAGCGTAGGTTTAAGCGTTGGATAACTGATAGAAAGATATGGAAAAGTTAATTCCATCATGGAAGCTACGTATTCAGCATTGAATAAGTAAGCATGTAAACGTTTATTGATGATTTTTATCTTTTAAAGTATTAATATTACCGCTGTTAAGCGAATAAACGGTTCAACTGCGAATACTTGCAATTACAATTCACTGAGTTGTTACAGTTGCAAGTTTCATACTGATTTGCATACGCAATTGAGGGATGAGCTCTCAAATCAGTTCCGGTGCGAGGATTTCTGGCCTTTTTTTCTCACTCCCAGATTCCATTTGTATATATCGTTCACTTTCGAAATCGAGGCGTAAGTATATGCTAGTATATGCGCATAAGTGTCTGAAACGTCGGCAGCACCGCATTAAATCTTATTCAATTATGGGCGATAATGGTCCCCGATGGAATTATGTAAATGCGGTCTGATTATTTCGCCCAGTCATCTATTTATCAACGTCTAACGCGCTTTTTACTTTTGCCGTATGAAAACCTTGTACTTGGGTGTGTTACCTGCAGGAGTAGATCAATTACGGACGTATGTAAATGACAGTGGCTTATCATAACGGTCGATCGAATCGCGTCGCTCCGTCGAGGCGGATTTCCCTTTATCCTCCGTCGACGGTCTCGGATAAGTTATAATCGCTGTTTGTAATTAGTATGCTACAAATTGAAGATATTTCTCTATTTTTCTCGGCAAAACTCGTACACATTGTTTCTTCCTTTAATAATCCCTTTACGTAGCTAGGAACATTAGGATTTATAAGTTATTTTATCCATTTATGCAAGGACTTGGCGAGTATTTATCTCTGTCGAGGGTCCATTATTATGATTCCTAGCGTATGCGGTGATTGTCGATCCTATCTGCAACGGGAATTTGCGTTTCACGTGTGCGTATAGTAGGAGCGCGACAAGGCGCGACACTGTAGCGAATTACTGCAAATGTCTTCCTGTAACTCTAGTATTTAATTTCCCGTCAACATTATTCGTTCCGGTATCGTAAATCTAGGCGGTAATGCCGTTTCGTTGTAGTGCAATCTACAACAGCGAGGAGTTCTAACCCGATCATCACATATACGAGGTGTGTAAATTAAGTGATGAGACTGACAACGTAGCGTTTGATATGGCAACACGGGAAGCATCCGACATGGAGCGGCGACAAGTGGACATAGTAATACGGGTTCAGTGCAAGTTTGAACTCGATCAAGTCATTTGGTTGCCGGTTGTCGTTTTTTCCGTGAACCCAGTTTTCGTGGTGCGTTCTACAAATGAAAGACATTAATTTCGAGGAAGGGTGTGCAATCAGGTTTTGCTTCAGACTTGGGCAAAGTGCAACAGAAACTTTCGCAAAACTTCAGCAGACCTACGGAGACAGTGTTTTCTCACAAGCCCAGGTTTTTCGGTGGATTAAGGCATTTTCAGCAAGAAGAAAGTCGATGGGAGATGAGACACGTAGCGGAAGACCTTCAACTGCAAGAACCGATGGTAATGTCGACAAAATCCGCGGCCTTGTGCGTTCAGATCGTCGGTTGACGGTCAGAATGATCGGGGAACAGTTGAATTTGTCTCACACCACCATTCATCA
>JARFOC010063777.1:0-17487 GCA_031763485.1 Osmoderma eremita | reverse complement strand
GTGACAACTAATGAAACAGCTTGACAGATGGGAAAAGTTACAGACATCAGCCTACTTAGTAAAAAATTCACTAATAATCTATCGTTTATATTTACTTTGCACAAGTCAATCGTTTAGCATTAATCACCACTTAAAAATATATAAAAAAAACAATTTTAACATCAATATCTCTCTTATTATGCATCTTCGTTAAAATATTTTTTACGTTAATGACCTTATTTTAAGATGTTTAATTACCCCTTGAAAAGAAAATCACAAGACCGTAAACACCCTGTATACAACTTCATGCAGACCCTTTAGAGGGAGAATGGAGGCCATCATTCAAGCACAATAGAATAATTGTGCTCCGCATGGGTCCCACAATTTCCATGTAAGAGGATTTTTTGCGATATTTAATTTTGCTTTCATAAAATTCTGTTTAAGGGAATTGTTGGATATGGATACTTGCTCAACTGTAATCAAATAAGTCATAACGACCTATGACGATTGACATAATATAGTAAAAACACACAAAACACAATTCTAACCAAGTTTTATATATTGCTCTTCTTACTCCCACATCAGATCAAGACCAGAAAAATATACAGAGGAATTTTATTTGACAAACAAACCATTTTAGATCAAAAATATAATTACAAAACACATAATTTTACTCTAAGCACATCCGATAAGACATACAAACAAACCTCTTGCTTTACTCCTTTATCTACCAAGAGACAATAAACTCAAATATGCATATTCCGCGAGAACACTGAAATTATTACAGCAACCTGTCGCTTACCGAACGAAACGGTGTATTTGGGTACATAAGTATAATGGTGAATCTTAACAATGCAAATTCTCAAGTTTTCTAGTATGGTCCCAATAAGATGGCTCAAAAAAACTAATCAGTACTAATTTCCACAAAATGTTCGTCAAAAATCTTTTCTTTTTCCTAAAATGCAAAATGTTTAGTACCCGCTTATTTAAATAATTTTAAAAATGTTAAGTAAACAATTGAATAAAGGAATGATATGGATACTCCAACATTGTCGACCCTCTTATGTTTTCATAACATGCTTGATAAACTTTAAAATCAAGTTGTGGACTGTAATATTTGTTTCTAACAAAACACAATTGTATATGGTACGTAACATAGACACTACCTGCTTCTATAATTATAACATCATGTTTTTGTACTGTTCGAATTTTACCGTTTATGTATTGGTAAATTGAGAAGAAAAGTGATGAGGTCGATTTGTTTTGTTTGGAAACCTATGCAGTGCCGCCAACAACGTAAAATGATTAATAGGTTGATGTTTTTTATCATTTTACGCTGTCTAGGTAGTAAACACACTGTTCGGATTACTCCTCCCGCACAAAGTATTAATTAATTCGGGACGACACGTGTTTCGGGAATACGTTGATCAATCAATATCGTATCAAGTCGAATAACCGAATGACCGCGAAAATAACTTAAACTAGAAACATGCACCACTTTCTCTTCTCACTTCACTCCCTCTACCTACCCCAAAAACATATGTACAATTTTTGTACTCCGCCCCGGGTGGGAGAATTCTTAGAGGGACCACACGCCGGGTCTCAAGAGTACGTTTTTATTGCTCATAATAAATCCATCAGCGCAGAAAAGGACAGAGGCTCTTCTTCTCGATTCAGAAGGTTTTTGTTCTTTTTAATATAAATGGATTCACGTTTATGAATCCATTTATCATCCCAAAACACAATGGCTACTTCTCTGTAGATGTTGATGGCGTCCTGAAGAAGGTTCAATATAGACAACACCTCAGAAACTATACAACACTTACTCCGATAGAACCCCGCGACAAAATTAGCCGAGTCGTAAAAGACGAAAATATGAAAATCGGTTATAAATCGTCCAACACACTTCGTAACCTTTTAGGAAACCCGACAGACAAACCAGAAACGAAACAAAAATCAGGTATTTATAAAATTGCATGTGGAAATTGGGAGAAAGTCTACATTGGACAGACAAAGAGGTCTATAGAAACTAGATACAAAGAACATATTTCACACTACCGGCATGGCAGGGCTGATATGTCTGTAGTCGCAGAACATATAGCAAAAAAGGGATATAATATAAATATAGATAATTTAAAATTAATGAAATCGGTAACATCGACGCGCGAGCTAGATGCTTATGAATCCATTTATATTAAAAAGAACAAAACCCTTCTGAATCGAGAAGAAGCGCCTCCGTCTTTTTCCGCGCTGATGGATTTGTTATGAGCAATAGAAACGTACTCTTGAGACGGCGTGTAGTCCTTCTAAGAATTCTCCCATTCGAGGCGGAGTAAAAAAATTTTACATATGTTTGGGGGTAGGTAGAGGGAGTGAAGTGAGAAGAGAAGGTGCGGGAGGAGTAATCCGAACAGTGTGTTTATTGTGCTGCCCCACAGTCCTTGCAATCTTTACCGAAAGAGTACGCCAATGAAATTATTATAGCCAACATCTATTTCAAACCGACGAAATCGAATTACCAAAGTGACACTCATATGCGACTTCAAATTTTATCGTTTCCATGCTAAATTAGAACTAAATACAATAGAACTATGCCTTTCCCAAACTGGTTCGTTATCTGACCATTTATATTCATTCAAGTCTGACACAGTTTCGACACGAAACAGATTTCCCTTTTCATTTTTTATCTCGCCTCTTTCTCGCAGATTTCGGACGGATACACGCACAAATTTTACCGCCACTTTTTACAACCTACAGTCTCAACTTATCATACCGCTAGAATCGATATTTCTCATAACCGGAGGCGTCAAATGATATTTAGGCGCGGTGTGGAAGACCGCGTGTTCTTTATTCGCGCAAATTGTTGTCGGATACATTACGACAATGATGTGACGGGCGTAGAAAAAAATTTAAAAGTGTTCTTATGCGGTGCCGCCTGATAATAAGTTGAAACAGGAGCGAAGCCACCGGCAGACGCTTTTTTTATTATGAATTGCGGGTCTAGGTGGAAAAGATTTTCGCCCAAACCGAAAAGAAAAAAGAAATTGTTTATATGGAAAACCGTGGGCTTCGTACGTCTTTCAATTTGTCTGTAGCCAGGATAATCCCTAGTGAGGAAGTTACAGAAATTAAATTAGAATTCACTGCGTGCAGTATTTACATACGAAACTATACCCACCTAGGGAAATAAGTAGTTTCCTATCTCTATCTCTCTAATCTCTGATATATATACGGAATACCCGATATTTTTAACAAATTGAAAGCAGACGGTTGTGTGTGTGTGGGTTATAAAAATTATCGGAATGGCAATATTTAAGTACCGAAGTAAACACTGCAGGCTCGCATTAAGGTGAAATATGCTTAACACATTGAGCGCCATTTGTATCAAAATCCCAACAAAACATTTTGTCTTAATGGACGACCTGTATCAGATTGAATACTGTGTCGTTCTTTCAGATTCGGCTGTTTGTATTTATAATGCTACAGTATTCACACATAGTTATATTAGAAAAAGTTAAAAGGTGGCCCAGTTATCCAGAGAAGCTTGTTGGCACGTAATTTTGTTTCACACATATCAATATAAATAAAAATAATACACCCGGTTCTTATTATATTCATTTAGACAATATACAAATATTCAACGTACAGCATCAAACAAAATATATAAACAATATAAATATAAAGTTATTTTAGTGAAGCCTTGTGTAATTCGAAGAAACATGGCACGCAAAAGTATTTTTTACACACACTACACTTATTTTTTGTTTGGGAAGCCTTTGATTGTGCATACAACCACCCTCTTTCACTTTTCAATTTATCATAACAGTATGAACGTCGACTTCTTTTAGAAGTAATTTCTAATACATGACTTTCTCCACTTCTTTCTGCACGCATAGTATTTAGCGACTCAATTCCTACCAATCTCGTAAGTACTAGTGCTTTGAATCGGGTGACAAACATTTTCTTTCTGATAACTTGTCGATGTAAGTAATATGCGTTTATAAGGGTTGTTCCCGTAAGCAACCAAATTGCTAATTTCCGGTACCATTTGACACCTTTACGTAAGCAACTTGAGTATGCCTTCAATTGATCTGTCAAATCAGCTTTTGGAATTGTTATAGTCAATGATAATAGCAGGTTTATCAATATTTTCACACTTAGTTTTGACCGTACGCATAGAATCATCATGTTTGGTAGATAATACTAAAACATCTCTCTTATCCTTCCATTTTAGGACGGTACAACCTGTGTTGCTTTGCTGACTAATTGTTTCGCCCTTTTTGAGCTTTTTCTGTGTCACCTCTTTTGGATTACACTTTCGATTCTTTCGTAATGTACCAACTAAGTGAGTCTGTCGTTTTAAAACTTCATGCGCCAATAACACACTCGTGTAGAATTGTCTGTATACAAAGTCCTTCCTTTGCCCAAAAGATTATCTACTACAGACAAGACGGTTTTAGTTGTTCCAGATATGTCTTTACTTTTAGACTTGTCTTTACCACAATTAACCTCTAAATTGTATGTATAACCTCCTTGTAAGCAAAGTTTATATAATTTGATCCCAGATTTGTGTCTTTTATTTGGTATGTACTGTCTGAAACTTAGGCGTCCCCTGAACGGTACTAATGTCTCGTCGATACATACATTTTCTTTTGGAGTAATGGCACGTTGATATATTGTTAGCAACATTTCTATCAAAGGTGTAATTTTATACAATCTGTTGTTAGCAGGTGCCGCAGCGTTGTCAGAAAAATGCCACATCCTAAGGAGTAACCGGTTACGTGACATCACTAACTTTATTTTAGTTTCGTATATATTACTTTTTGCCCAGTAGTCACGTAGCTGCGGAAGACGAATGAGACCCGTCCACATTATCATACCAATAAACATGATTTGTTCACTAGCATCAGTGTCATGCCAATTCTTTATTCGAGCATTTGGCAAAAGGTTTGCGCCAGCTTTCTTTTGATTTGCGTACCTGTTAGTTTCCACAACCATAAGTTCTAAAATCTGGTTCGTCACGAACATACAGTAAAAGTCAGTGGGATCCTTGTCCACAAAATTTTGAATAACGTCGTGGTTGATTCCAACATTATTTTCAGTAAATGCAAACGTTTTCAATTTAGTTTTATCCACCGCACCCCACATGATATTTTTGTTTCCTGTATCACCGTAATCTTCGGCACTATATTCGCTGCTACTTTCATACACAAAATTTGATATCACATCTGTTATAGTTTGCTCAACGGTATTAGTACCATACGACGCAATTGCAGAATGATCTATATCACCCTGTTTCGACGTGGAGGGAATTGGCAATTTACGCTGTACAAATTTTATTTTCTTTTTTCTAGAAGGTCCAGCTGTATCGCTGGAATCACATTCAGATTCAGCACTTATCTCGAATTCTGATCCACTCGGAGCGAATGGGTCGTCCTCTTTTTCAGATAGAACAGTTTCCCATAACTCCATAAGTCTTTTTTGCTCTTGCTCGTAGGTCATAATGTAAACAATATAATGCCGTAAGTTTTACTAAACAACTAATTCTTATGTATGAGGATGAACGCATCATACAGTATCGAATGGCAGTATACGACTGATAGGTACAAGTATGCAACAAAAACAGACTAGTTCTAACATGTTTTGGAAGTTGTATTCGACAAGATACAGCGGCCAGACATCAACTTTTATCTAAATGGGCCACCTGTATATAATTAAATACAAACGAATTATTGCCTAAAAACATATCAAAAATCATATAATATTATTTTTACGAATATCATATGATATTCTATAACATTTTATACGATACTTCTAAGAGATATGTGAAGGCCGAGATTAGTATCTTTTTTTCAATATTGTGGCGCTCAATGTGTGAAGGGGTAATAATAATAACTCAGGTCCGCCTTTGGCTGGTTGTCTCGTGCTGTTGGGTGAGGCATGAATTATTATTAATATTAAGGATTAGGCAATTCATTGTAAAGCTACGATTGAATTAATAGTCGATTAATAAAACTCGTGTAGATATTTTCCATCGTGAAAATTGAGAACTAAATGATTAATGAATCCCCATTTATTTGTAAACTAAGGATTAGTCTGGGATTAATGTTTTTAAGGGCAAATTTAATTAACTAAAATATTAATTCCCAAATTCTCGTTAAGACCTGATAAAGGTGTTTCATTTTCGTAGCTCCAATCTTAAGCAACTTATTTATAAAGAAAACATTAAATTTAAAATATCGGCGTTAAGATTAACCTAGCCACATTTCTAACCATTTACAAGATAAAATCTATCTATTATCATAATGTGAGCAGTTCCGTTATCCGAGTTATCCGAGAAGCAATTTTAATTAATTATCTACCGTTTTCAAAAACCCATCAATCCCATCCACGCTAACCGTTCCGAAAATTGTTTATTCATCAATTATAATTTACTCTCTCTCTCTCAACATTTCCCATTATAGATCTAATACGGTACCCCTATTTACCATGATCATATATAATCTATATACATACGTATGTATAATAATATGTGTGCAACGTACATATATAAAGTTAGTAGAACAGAGCAGATCTAGTTAGAACTATTAATATCTATCACATCGTAAATCTCCTTTGTGACATGGCGTAATTAGCTTCTTAAAAATTATAGATCCACATTATAAACATGTCAGTATTAGTAATGCGTTATTATTTTCGAACGTTTATCCTGTCCAAACGAAAATATCAGTAATTATAGATATTACGGTCTTGTTCCATTTCACGGTATGTAAATATTGCCATTAGGAGGTTCCTAGATTTAGCCTGATGTTAAGAGGAAGTGTTCTTGCGTTCTTATCTCAATACATAGGTGGTTAGATAAAAAGCAGGTGCCCTTTCTTTTTGCCTTACATATTAACAAGCGTTGAAGAACACTTAAGAGATATTTATCTTGTCGACATAATTACCGATTGTCAGTAAGGTTAGAAAGTAGCCCCTCACAAAAAGTTGTACTGTTTCGTTAAACAGATATAAGAATGATTGCCGTTTAGCCAATTTATTAAATAGTAATAGTTGGGCTATAAAAATCTGTCTTTGTAATAAAGAGGGAAATTTTAATCCTGGATAATATACCTATCCAAACAACCACAACAAATTCCCCGCCCAATCATCTACCATCCAATAAATAATATCTTAAACGTCCGAATTTAATCTACAGTCAAACAAACACAAACAAAAATCCCGGGGCGAAAAGAGGGGTTCGATACCACCCCTTTCCAACCGACTATCATCCCCCGTGGCAAAATTAAATTCAAAATTCAAATCTTGATTGCTAGGAATATAAAAAGCCACATGCAGGGAGATGCGGTGGTGGGGATTCTTACGAAACCCTGCACGGTAGACTGGGGCTATTAAAATTTAGTAGTCCCATTGTACAGGGTCGTGGGGTGCGGCAGCTTTAAATCGTTTAAACTACCGCCTCCAGCGCTGGGAAAATATTTAATTCTCTCACCCTGTTCTAGGCGGATCAGACAGATTAGATTGGTTACGCCACTAAATGTAGTGCCCAGTAGTGAGTAATATGAATTTATCGCCACCTGGTGGGTAGTTACGCAATTTAAAACTGACTCTAAACCGGATAGTTAATATAAGATATTAAATTCATTGATTGCGGCTCCCAATTGGAGCTATTTCGATGCGCAAAACGTTTAAATTTATGATCTGAAACTTTGGGTAAAATTGAATCTTCAAGTTCTAATATGATTTAAAAGTATTCTGGAATTTCTACAGCAGAGTGTAGCAAATATTTGCATCTAGCTCGTATTAAATTAAAATATGGTGTTGGTTGTGCATAATTTAACGCATGAGCATTCGATACATATTCTTCAATATACTTGCCACCGCGAGGGTATGAATAATATATTTATTTGCAATTTAAATTTATTTTAATAAATACTGCCTGGGGTAGTTTCACTGAAGGCTTTATGTGTTAAATACACCCACAATGAACGTTGATGGTGCGTGGAATAAATACAGAGGCTTCAGTTAGAACTCCACCTATTTCCGATTTGCCATTAATATCACAAATATTTTCTTTGGATATATATATGGACGACTTTTAGAGTTATGGGATTTTCGTTGCGATTTCGTAATCTACACCTGAATACTGTCGTTTTTATGTGCAATTCGAGTAATTTAGGCTGAGATTAAAATTTCGAAAAACATCACAAGACGACCACTGGTATATTTTCCGAATTATCGAAAGATTAAGTTGTCCTAGTCGCGTGAAGTTATACACCAGTTGGACCCCTCTTACGGATATCCGGCTTCTTCGAAATTTTTTTCATATATCTGGACAACCGTTAAGGATATCGGATTTTCCTGTTAAATCTATAAAATACAAGATTTAATTCCCCGATTTACGTAAGATAATAAGCTATTTCGAACAAAAATGTCCGGGATCTTCCACGTCTTCAGTAGCTAAGTATACAACTCCGACTTTGCCAATCAAATTTTAAAATCGCCGAAATTTTTCGTGCCCTCGGGAGCCTTCATAATCGAAGCGGCGGCTGTTATTTCAAGAATCTAATTTCCTTACCGGCGAACCATCGTCAAAAAATGTGTATATATTTGAGAATTCCAATAACGCAGAAAAATGCCTTCGTTGGAAGCGCCCCATCCAAATTTCTTATAGGAAGAGCTGTTTCTCGGACATTTTTTATTGATAAAATGATACTCGATATTCGATATTTTTTTGACGGGAAGTTAGTAATACGGAATGGGAAAGGAATTTTATTCAACCTGTGAGAAAGAAGAGGCGGCTGTTGATATATCCACATATAAATTTATAAGATGGAGTAAATATAATTGTAATTGTTGATATTTTGTAAATTCTGAGATATTACATCCATTTCATCGGCAAATATACGAGCTTTACAACACTAAAATGCACTCCAACGATTAGTTGCTGTTCTTCTTCAGTAAGAAGTGCAAATTGGTGACTCTATTTCACAAGTTGTGGTCCGATGAGATGTGTTTTACTCAGGGTGTGGAGAATTTAAAATAAAATTCTGGAAAATTGCAACAAAATAGCGTAATATTAAATATATATAAACCGATATAAGGTAAAGTAAAATAAAATATATACAGGATGGAGAAAATAAAATTTCAGAAGAAATAAAAAGGAGGCCCCCTTGCAAACTTAAGTCTTAAAAATATTAAAAAAAATAAAAAAAGGGGGGCCCTATAAAATTTAACTATTGAAATTTAAAAAAAGAAATAAATTGAAGGGGGGGGCACTCTTGAAAATGTAAAAGTTTTAAAGATATTTTGGAGAAAAATTAAAATATTATTGAACGAGTGGAATTTATTCTTAACAATGTTAAAAAAATTATACAAATATAATTTACAGGAGGGCCCCATATTATTTGTATTTTCTTTATTTTTATAAGAATAATTTTTTTTTATTTTTTTAAATTTAATACAACACAAATGCACTCCAACGATTAGTTGTTGTTCTTCTTCAGCAACAAGTGCAAATTGGTGACTTTATTTCACAAGTTTTGGTCCGATGAGATAAGTTTTACTCGGGGTGTGGAGAATTTAAAATAAAATTCTGGAAAATTGCAACAGAATAGCATAATATTAAATATACATACATAAACCGATACAAGGTAAAGTAAAATAAAATATGTACAATTAAAAAATTTAAGTATTGTTGAAGGAGGGGAATTTATTCTTAAAAATGTTAAAAAAATTATACAAATATAATTTCAGGAGAGCCCCAAATTTTGTATTTTTTTATAATATTTTTTTTTAATTCTTTTAAAATTTAATACTGTTTAGTTATTTTTCATTGTTACTTAAAATTCTAGCAGGGCCCACATTCTAAAATTACACCCTACGGGCGAAATATCTTTTATAGAGAACGCTCATTTTCATACAGGTTTACTGCGTGTCGTCCAGCTTTACTTTTGGAGCATTGTACCACTTAATATCATTTTGAATGTGGTATCAACACGATGATGCACCACTGCATCGAGGGCAACGAGTTACTGACTGGTTAAATCAACAATTTCCAACCAGATGGGTTGGTGGTGGAAGTCCAATACACCGGGCACCACAATTCCGCGATTTAAATCCGTTTTAATATTTTATCTGGGGAACCATGAAGCTTCTTGTGTGCCAAGTAGAAATAGCTACCCGTCAAGAGTCACTCGAAAAAATTCAGCAATCGGTTGATCACATACGTAACCCGGATGTGATACATCCTGCGAGACAATTTTTCCTTCATCGATATGAGGATTGCATACATTTCGAGCAAAATTGTTGAAATACGTTTTTTCGTTAGGTGTTTTTTTTCATGAAATAAACCATGTTACTGGAATTCGAAGCAGATCGAATCTATGCTTATGTAACATCTGTTTTCATCTTAGAATCTCATTAACTCATATTCGCCAATGTTTGTCAGAGAGCCAACAATATCCTGTATTATCCTGTATTATTCTTTCTTTAATTCCCTGTGTATATGCACCGAAAGTTTGTGCGTTCATGTGTTGAATGCCATGATTTATTTGCCGTAAATAACGCAAAACCCGTTGGTTCGGTTCTGATTTAGAGTTGGAGCGTAAGAAAAGGAAGGAAGAACATAAAAAAGAATTGAAGAGCGAACGCAGACGGTATTCAAAGTTTCTGACGCATGCAGATTGCTTTTGTGAGTGAGTGTTTGGGAGTTCTATGGAAAATTGTCGATTTTATGATATAACGACCACATTACCCCGAATGTTTGCGTTATATGCCTCGTTGAAAGGTCTCGTTCATCTTCCGCATACCTACCTTATTTATTGGACCTGCTCGGGATATTTTTAAAACATTTCCTCTCTCTTTCCGTCCGCGCGGTTTAGTTATAATGTGGATTACAAGAAAATAACCCTTTCCGTTGATAGGAGTATTGATAAGTAGTAATCAAACGTCAGTAACATGACTTCCGCTCTGTGATTTCAATCTGCGTTTTTCATCTCTCCGAGGAGAGTTTCAATTTTAAAATTATTCCCATTTAATCAGACAGACATCGGACTTATCGGATCACCCTAATACGGAATGGAACCGGAGAGACCTGTTACAGCCTAGAATCTCTCATTCAATTCACGAATACCACTTCACTATACGTACGTACAGAGATACCGTTCAGTACATGTATTAGGGACGACTCCTACAATACACACCGCGATGCGAGTTGATATAAGATAGCCTAGGAGTTGGAGAGCCCTAACACTGAATTATCTGCAGTCAATATTGCGAATGTCAGGATATGTTCAGGCCAATACGTTGCGATCCCAGATATCTAGAGAGATAGATCAGTTACGGAGTGGTATTATTGCGTACAACTCGGATGGAAACTTTATATTAGCTAATATGGCGAATACTTTCGTAAAATGGCGGGTGGATTCAATATCGTAGTATCTGAATGTATTGCTGGGGAATGTTGGTGTCTCTGTATTGGACGTTCTCGAGAAGTTCGGTTATTACTATCTCCATCTAAAACATTTTATGCTATTGCAGAATATCATACATTCAACATTGGATTAGAAGATAACTTGATAGTTGATATTTATTCTGAAAATAGATGCCCAGTAAATATTACAGTTAATCCATTTCAATCTTTTCGGTGACGAGGTATCCTATGAAGAAAGAATGGCGAACAGCAACACACTGAATTTCATGCTAGAATATCATGCCGAACTGTAAATTTAATCTTCACAAAAGAATGCTTCATACATTATTTGGAACGTCCCCCCATGATCATTTCAATCGATTATTTCTTGGAAACGTTATGGAAGTAATAGACAATTTCTAGATAAATATCTATATATTTATAATGACAAGTAATGTTCCATTATCGCTTCCCAAATCTTTGTTATTACTTGTCTAAGTTTGCTATACAGCAGCGTTTTATTCATAAAACCCACTTTATTTGTGAGGAATAAAAACTAAAATGGAGAGTTAATTTCTGATTATTTATCTTATGTGTAAACGTTTGTGTGCCCACCACTGGCTGTTGGCTCATATTGAGCATCTCTAATCATAAGTATGGAAGTTGAAATAGTCGGTGATTCGGTGACAATCCACAATGAAATTTCTACATATTCTTCAGTGAAGAAAATATTGTTATAGTAGTATATAAACCACCTTCAAGCAATATTCAAATATTTGGCAATGCATTCAATAACGTTATGATGCGGGTGAATAGACAGAAACCAAGGCACAAATCATTTTAGCGAGAACTTCAATATAGACTCAACACGTATGCTGAACACCTTGGCATCATATAGATTTGTGTTGATAGTGGCGTTCTAAGAACAGGATTGTTCTCGGAGTGCTACGCCTGACATTATTTTTTCCTTTGTGGTTTTCTGCTGAGGATGGCAACTTAGTTGCCGAAATGCGTATTCAGAGTTCTTTACTCAACAAGGTGGTAAGGGGTATTTTTTACTTAAATCATATAGATTAAGAAAGGTATTTCAGGAACTGTTAAGAGTAATTAAAAGCAACTTAGATAATGCAAATCTTTGGCAAATAGATAATGTATTTGCCAAGGATTGGGGAAAAAGGGAAAAGCAGGTAATAATAAATCTCTATCTATTAGATGTCAAAAAGTGTCATTGTCTATTAAACCCCCACCTGAAAAAACAAAAACAGAGATAAAGTGATGTTATAGTAATCAAAACATAAACTAGTTAATACAGATGGTAAAAACGATAGATTGGTGGCTTATGGCAAATAATGACGATTCTTTCTCTTTGCTCCACACTAGAGTCCGGAATATCTTCCATGTTACAATGCCTAAAAAGGAACTGGAAACTATGCAGATGAGTTGAGTAAACAAATGTATTTAGTGCTGTGCACATTTAGAATATTGTTAAATAATAGGTATACATTTCCTAGTATCAATCTCGGGCTAAAACCTATTGTTTTGTATATTAAATTTGTTTTGTTCTTTCTAATGAAGAATTGCTTTTGGCACAATATTTTCTGTAAGTGTGATTATTACCCGGTAATTTTTATAAGCATTAATTTGAAAATAATCAAATCTGCAATTTAGCGAAAAGTAACTAAATATTCGGTTTTGATGTAGTAAGAATTCAATTGAATTCAACTAAAAAATTTGTTAATTTTGTTTTATATCTTCTAATCAACACATCTTCTATAGTAGTCTCGCCACATTCTACAAAATGCCATCCCGCATGAATTAGGATTTATTCATATTTTTCACAAACTTTCGGTTGTGACTGTACATTTATCGTCTTCGCAACAAACGACACCTTAATCGCGTATATACGAAGATGTATTACACCCGCAGCGTTATAATAATGATGCTTAGGTTCAGTATCACCAGTTTCCTATCTGGTATCGTCTTCGATAACAAACGCTAACTCTTGTTTAGCCGGATGATAAAACTCGAAGCTGGCGTGTTTATCGTGGAAGACGGTGAAACCAGCGCCGCGCTAAACCGGATCAATGCGCTAATAAAAAAAAATAACTCGCCGGAGGGTTGAACGATGCGTACTTTAAAACAGCGTTGCCAGGTATACGAGTATATGTCATCTGTATGGATAGATAGGTGTGGTTAGGGGAGATAGGTGAATCATATAAGCTTATGTTTGAGAGATAATGGTATTTGTTTCGCGGGTTTATTCTTTTTTGTGTGTAAGTTCTAGTTTTTGATTCGTTTGAAAATTGGTGATTTTGGTGTTTGAACGCAAATGTGTCCTGTACTGAAATGGCGATTTCTTGGAGGTCTTTCGTGATTTCAATCAACCAGTTATTCTCGACTGTTCAAGTAAGATAACAAGGCAGATTGGGACGAAGAGATTTTCCAGGATTTTCCTTTCTTGCTTTGGATGTCTTTAATTAGCGATCTTCCTTCAAAGATAATGGTTTCTGATGCGTATAAATGCTTCAGGTGTGATCACCTTTTTGTAATGTCTTAATTTCATCTTCTACTATACTACATTCCTGATATTCCTAGAGTATCAAAATTCGAAGCCTTTCGACCACTTTTTGATGCATATTTAGCTTTTACTTCGCACATTTGCCACCTATCTTCTCCCGTTTCCAAAACATTAATTTTCATTGTACGAAAATGCAGAAATATTACAAAGTTAGAGTATGCGTCCATTATACGGCATCCACATTAGCTACATCAACAACTTACTCTTGAACGCTTTCAAAAAAGGTTTTTGAAATATATTTCTTTTAAGATTTGTGCTACTGGTTACTTCAGTTTGCTTGACAGGCATAACATTGTTTTAGAGACGCAACGAAGAGATGAGGCTAGCGCTAAATTTCTCATCAATTTAATTTCTACTAACATTGACTTGTCCTCTGTATTTTTCCACAAATTAATTTGTTGTATGAATAAATTCATAATGTTAAATCGAAATTGTGATATGTTTGAATGTAATTAAGAAAAAAAGTTTAATGGAAAGATTTCTTATTTCGGACAACACACTTCTGTTTTAATGTTGGTATCATTTGTTTGCTTCATTGTATTGTAGGCGTTGCTTGTATCCTAATGGATCATTCTACATTAGGTTTGTGTAAGTGTGTGACGTGTATGTCTTGTTACTACCCCTCCTCGCCGTAAGAGGGTAGTAGTATTGATTTCACTTCCTCAACACTGAAGGGTACCGATCACCCCGCTGTAATCGACCTGAAAATCGATCGCCAGGTGGAAATTCGAACTGACGACTTCCCCACGCAAACCTAGCGCTCTTCCGCCTGCGCTGTCCCGGCGTTTGTGTATATGTAGTACAGTTAGTTCACATTATGAAACCTGTTAAATTAACAAATATATGGTTTCTATAAATACAGCCTTTAAATTTATTAATCAGGTTTCTCTTGATATTGATGCTAACCATCCCACGTTAGCGTTATTTATAGATCTATCTAGGGCGTGTGATAGCGTAAATCGTGAAATTTTACTGTCTAAGATGCAAACATATTCGCTTAGAGCAGTTTCCTTGACATAGTTTCAGAGTTACCTGTCAAAGAGGAAACAAAGAGTTAATTAACTGTTATCATTCTAAATCAGTCGTGGTCTCAAGAGATGTTCTTCAAGGATCAATTCTTGGCCCTACTATGTTTCTAATTTATCTTCCATTATTTACAAGTAACACCAGTAATATTACCCTTTATGCGGATAATGTTACGCTTGTATTTAGAAGCACTAGTTTTAATGACCTTATTCGAGAAGTAAATGATGCTTACTCAAACTCAAGTCGCTGACTTTCACATAATAATTTACAGATAAACTCGAACAAAATCCAGTGCGTACTCTCTCGTAATCTATCATGATATAATCTTAAAAATTTTGTTCTGCATAGTAACAGTATAAATCTTGCAAACTCTGCGAGGTTTCTTGGTGTATTTGGAACATTTGAAATAGGATTTTCATGTGGATTACCTTTTTAAAGAGCTATCGAAAAAGGGGAATACTGCTACAACTATGAATCTAATTTAATTAAACGCTTCAATGGTTTACTTCAATTAAAAATTGTTTCAATTTGTCTAAAAATATCAACACTTCCATTTAAGACTTAAATTTTTTTTTCTTGATGTACTTTTTTCTTCATATAAAATTTATCTTAGATGCAATTTTTCGGGAGTTCTTCAAGGACGTTAATTGCTCCTTGATTATTGTTTCAACGAATTACTAGGTCGTTTGTGAAGGCTATACACTGCACATAAATTTTATTTTTAGGTAAAAAAAAATCAAATTATTTTCGTTATTATGACGTATTGCGCTTTAATCACATGCCCCGAAGTCAGAATTTATAGCAGGGTGACTGCGAATTAATACTAGATATCGCAAATCCCCTTTACATATTTTAATTAACGAAGCTTGCCGTCTTTCCCGAGCGAATTTATCCCAGTCGCGTGTTTATTAACGACAAAATTAGTTAATTTGTCACCGTGCACCCTACCCCCTTACTAATCACGTGACACACACCATTCGAAAGGGAATTAATCCACCCTCGCTTACATGGGATTCTGACCCCCTCTCTCTATATTCTATGTGTAACTAAACTTGGAAAGTTTACAGTAGCAAAGTGAATTAGAATAACGCGGAAGAGATTCAACATTAACGTGATCCGTTATAAAGCCTTATTTATCTGGAAATCTGTTGGATTTGGTGAGCGGCATTCGCGCCAATTTTAGTCGGCTAAGCTCCAAGCCGAAATCGTAGGAGGGAGCGCGCGCGTAGAGGGGTCACGCTTCCATTTGCGACCGACTAAAATATGCAGAAGCGCGTATAGAATTACGATAGGCGGCGGTGGTGATACCACTGGTAGAGGCCTTCACCGAACCGAGTCGGCTGAAACCACTCAATTTCCCCGAATCGGTACGTTACATGTCCGAAGACCTACAAACGAGATGTTCGGCTAAATGAACAATTTCTGAATCGATAAACGCTCGTGGGAAAGGAGATTTGAGCTCCCGCTAAACGGAAGGATTACGGCTTTCGTTCTGTAGTCGTCGGTCTGCGTCGGATTACGTTGACCGACAGGTGCTTTCAGATGTTCTCACTCGATGGTATTTTGCTGCGTAGTGGGTATGTGTGCATGAACCAGTAGGCGCGTAATTGTAGAGATTCCGAAGCGCTAAGTCAGCGACGAAAATGTGAAACGAACGGAATCGAAAAAAACTGGGCATGCTTCTGTGTTAGGCTAAAGTTGATGCAGAACAAAATTTCACAAAATTGATCATGAATTTAAAAAAAAATGGTTTCACTCACTTTTTAGGTTCAGCATTTTGGTTTGAATATTTGCAACAGAGTGTCTGAACACATTATTGTGTTTTAAAGGTGTTTGAACAAGTTTTAATGTGGTCTTGTTGGGAAAGTATAAAGTGTTGCATTTTATTCTCCCTTGGCGCTCTTTCCACTGTACATTAACCCTTACAAAAAGTGTATGATTCCCAGGAACATTTATACCCTGGATTTGAGTGTTGAAAAATTCTTGAGGAACCACATCCTATCCCTCCCTAATAGCAGATTGCAGTTTTTCAAGCGTCCGTGTGGCATATTTCGTGGAAAAATCCGCCTGCCTAAAGCATCTTAAGCATATTCCATTGTATTACCAACCCGGAGGGGGCACAGCACAATTGGCAATCATGTGGGAGGAAACCTATTGGGAATGAAAACAGACCATATGATATTTAGCAGGAATTTCGAGGTGGAAATTACAGATCGGAAAAGCTGGGAGAAACCAGTATACAGAAACAAACTTTAAGTTAAAAAAAATACCCCTTACCACCTTGTTGAGTAAAGAACTCTGAACCACAAAGGAAAAGATATAATATCAAGCGTAGCACTCCGAGAACAATCCTGTTCTTAGAACGCCACTATCAAACATTAATCTTTCCCGCTTTTAACCTCTATCTTATATACTACTTAATCGTTAATCACCGTGCAACGATCGGCAATGATCGGCTTATTAATACTAAGTAATTGTCAACGGGACCAGT
>JARFOC010063776.1:0-45584 GCA_031763485.1 Osmoderma eremita | reverse complement strand
AGGAAACAGGAAGAAGTGGAAAGAGATCACACAGCTCAAGGCCTAGATGGCCTGTTTTAAGCTGACTATATATATATCTGGCAGGAAACAGGTAACAGAGTGGAATCCTACTAATCCTGAACTCAGAAACATTAAGTATGGGGTCCCGCAGAGATCTATCCTTGATCCTATGCTTTTTATAATATATACAAACGATTTACCTGCTAATCTACGAAACATAGAACTGTGCCTATAAGCCGACGACACATCCTTGATGGTACAAGCGTCAAAGTTGGAGGAGGTTTATACCAAATCCGAGAAAGCGATTGCAGAAGCGTGCGAATGGTTTGGTGCTAACAAACTCAAAGTTAACACGGTAAAAACCCAAAACCTAAATTTAACAACAAAAAAAAAACGGTAATCAACTCCGATGTAGGTTTTTGGGTTTACGTTTAGACACCAAATTAAATTGGTCAGCTGACATTGAGTATCTTTTGAAGAGATTGTCGGTTGCTCTTTACTCTCTGGGAAGATTAAGGCAAGTAACAACTCATAATGCGACTAGAATAGGATATTTCGCCACCTTTCACTCCTTGCTGAACTATGGAATCATCTTTTGGGGATCTGCTTATGAGGCGTCTCGTGTGTTCGTTCTACAAAAGAAAGCGGTGAAATCATTGTGCAAACCACGCTAGGATGAAAGCTGCAAATGCCACTTCAGAAAAGAGAGCATACTGACGTTACCATCTTTGTTTATCCCGAGTGTAGTTACACATGTGCACAACAACATAAATAAATTCCCGCAGAACGAAGATAACCATGAGCATGCAACTCGCAATCGAAAAAACCTTAGAATACCGTATCACAGGCTCAAGTGCACCCAAAGCCGACTATTGGGGGGCTAAATTATATAATCCACTGCCGCCTGAGTTGAAAGGCCGAACGACTGAAGCGTTCAAAATTGCAGCAAAAAAATTACTGATAGAGAAGGAATACTATACGATTAATGATTATTTGTTGGAGATGGAAAGTGATATGTAGTGTGTTTTAGTTTAATTTTAATTTGTATGTTTACTGTTTAAGTTAATGACCTATGCTTTTCTTTTATACAACTGTTTATTTATGTATATTATTACCATATTTACAGTTTGTGATCGATATTTGTAATGGTTTAATTGCAATATATATTGTTATTATTATTAAACAGTTAAATAACCGTTGAATAATTAAATGTCAATCATTAGTATAAGTAATACATGTTTGTAGTTCTATTAAACATTAATCTGTGATTTTTCCATGACTAACTTGTTATATTAAAATAATTTCTAAAAATCTTACTTTTTAAAATAATATAAAGTATCTTAGAAATCAATGACTTTAGGTATAGAGAGTGCTTGGTAAAAATGAAATAATCTAAACCATTCTTTCTTTTTATAATATAAAATATAGGGTGATCCATTTAAAATAATTGAAAAGAAAATGTGTTTGAGTTTTGATTCGCCCTGTACTAATTTTTGGAAATTTTGAAAAAATATCACTTTGCTATAAAACTGGGCCAATGTTAAAAATGTATGCATGTAAAAAAGAATTTTCAGACTGTCGTTTGCAGTATACAAGACCTTGAACTCACAGTGATTTTCATATAAAATTAACCATAACTTCTGAAACATTTTGTATAACTCAATGAAACTCTATATTGGAAGTATGAGGGTTGAGCTTCTTCTAATAATATACAGGCTGTTCCATTTAAGAAAACGTATGTTTGGTTCACTCTGGTAATACGAACAACTCTGTATGTATGAAAATCATTTTAACTCCTTATCGCACGACTCTTAAGTCCCGTCAAATTTGAAGGTAACAAGAATTATAATGCAAGCGTTTATTTAACTTGCTGCCTGACGGGATGAAGCAGTACATATAATTTTGGAACCAGAAAAGAAAGTTATTTTTCGATAATCACTTTACATCGATACCATTATAGGAAAAACTCCTCATGGAAATACGTTAGCATGTGGTACTATCCGAACCACACGAAAACATCTACCACAGCACATACAAGATGAAAAGGGAATAAATTGGGAAAATACCGGCCAGTTTTTACTGTCACAAGAGGGAAGTGTGAAATGTGTAGCTCTAATGCCATAGAGTCTAGACCGCAATCGAAACGTGCGATGTTTATTTGTGTTGCAATAGTAAAAAGAAACTGTTTTCTGGAGTCTAGAGTTTCTCGCGTCCCACCGCAAAAAAAAACAAGACGTCATTCTAAGATTTTCAAAAAAATTGAGACTTGTTTTTGAGCCTATGTTTATTAGTACTAACAAAAAATATGGCTTAATACGAAATAAAACGGAGGTTGGGCAATAAAGGGTTAAAATGTCAACTTTAAGGCTATCAGAAATCCCCCTTAATAACTTTTTTTGATATCTTATATTATAACGAATATATCGAGCTTTGCCACACTAATGCGTCACCCTGTATACATTGAAGTCGTAAGTTGAATTTAGGATGTCATCGAATCGCACTGTATAAAATGTCAGAAATGAAATTAGAAACGTAATAAACGTGTAAAGAGTGTATTTAAATGATCGTACGTGACTTATATGGCGGTTTAGGAAGTTTTGCGTTCTACTGTTTGTGGCAGGATCTAAAATTTCTAAATTCCACCGAAAAGAAGCATTGAAGTAGACGCGGGCTAGATTTGATTTGATATTTGCTCGACTATCTTACCCATTTTTCTTAATTGGTCCATTGCATACTTTTGAATAGTTGTTTTCAGAGCTAGTTGAAACGTAGCATCATATCAAACGTAAATAACACTAACGCTATCGTAATCGAACACAATTATAAAAGTACGCCTAGTTTTAAGATTAAGAATTACGGGAGAGCAAGACGGTTTTATATTGACAGCACATCTTCACAGTAAAGAAACTACTGCAGATAGGTTTATTCCCCGCAATTTTGTTTTGGACAATTTAGAGAACAATTTCCTAAAGTAGAAGTATTGATTACGAGACATTTGACCACTATGAACGTGTAATCTTAAAAGGATTTGGGACGTAGTACTCTGTTCGCAAGCGAAAATTAACGTGTCGAATGAGTGTGTTAACTAGGGTTTAACGGGCAAGATACGCAGCTCGAGCCTTTCCCGATACAATGTGATACGTTGTACTGGAGCGAGTTTAGCTCGGGATTCCAGAGATAGCCTTGTGCGTCGTACACCGCAGGCGAAATGAATGCATACGCATTATTGCTTTTTACTCGAGAGAATGACCTGAAAAGAGTACTTTCACTTCTGAAATATAATTTACGTGGACACTTACATTTTATTATCTTAATAAACAAAGACATTTTAAAAATAATAGATAGGATACACCGACTCTCTTGTATTTACTATTTTTATAAGAAGTACTTCACAGCTGATGCATAGAAATTAACGGTTAGGCTTCATTCTTGTATGTTTATCTGTATAAAGTTGTTAAAAAGCATTAAAAATGGAACTAGATATGCACTCATATAAGTTTATATTGTACCAAGTTTGCACACCCACATGATTCTGAAATAATAACTTAAATAACGATGCTCAACGTAAATTTTTTTTACCGACGAAGCATGGTTCAATCATGTGTATGCGTAGATAACCAAAATTACGGAGCTTGAGCTACAGAAAATCCCCACATCTTTGTTGAAAAAGTTCATTCAGTAAAAGTAGGTGAGAATATCACGGAGAAAAATCACAGGCCCTATATTTTCATGTCACTCTTCATGCTGACAGATATCGTACACACATTTTAAATGCATTTATTGAACAGCTGCAGAATGATGAATTAACACTTGGCTACTTCTAACAAGATAATGCTTCTCCACATGTTGCTAAGGCAGCTTTACAATATTTGCAACAATTTTATGGTGATCGCTTCAAAAGTCGGGGATAGCGGGATCCACGATACGCAGATTTGACACCTCCAGACTACTATCTATTTTGTAAAATAAGAAAGAATATTTATAAAAGCAAATTAGGCAATGTTTAAGAAGTAATGGCAGCTGTTTAAAAAGAAATAGAAGTAATTGGAGAAAAGGAGCTTCATCACGTCTTTAAACGCATGACAGCCAGGGTCAATTTAAAGTCAGAATCAATTTATATTCAGAAAATAATGGTGGACTTCTCATATCTGTTATAAATTAATGTTATTGACATTGAATGTCAACGTATATATGCTAATTTTAATGAAATTCTCACAAAATCTATATTAGTGACGAAACCATTGTTATTTAATTTTGTCATATTTTTATAGTATATAATTTTGTTATAATTTGTGTTTTATCTTGCTGCTGTTATGGGGGCTTCCGATATTGGACCGTGTCAATCTCGGAAGTCCTTGGAAGCGAGTGTAAATTATCATTATCGTCATCATCATCTTCATGGGTTAGGCCGTGCGGCCTGTTCCGTCCTAGCCCTCCACCTCGTCCTAGGTCTTCCCACGTCGCTTCTCCCTCCAGGTCTATACGCCATTGCCAGCCTCGATACTGTCCTGTAACCTCTCCAGATGTTCCACCCATCGTGCTTTGTAATCCTGAATGTTGTCATTAATGGCAAAGATATTTAGCTCTTCTCTCACTTTTTCATTGCGAATATGATCGGTTCTGTTGTATCCTCTTAATTTCATCTCTCCGGTTTGGATTTTATTGAGATCTTTATGTATTTTTATGTATTTGTCTTTTTATGTATCTTTATGTATAAACCCATACTTCGCTGCCGTATAATAGACTGGGTTTCGCTTCGTGGAATTTCACCTATCGATCTTCTAATTGTACCACACATGTGACCAGTTTGTGTAAATTGCCATGTTCAATTTACCCGGGGCTTTTAAATAGATATCATTTTAATGCAATCCTTCTGTTGTTTCCCACTTGCAGCAGAAATCAATAACAATGCTGATCATATTTTTTCTTAACAGACTCTCTTCATAGATATAATAAATAATTAGCTTGACGGCTTTAATCACAATTTTTTCAGCATGCCATGATGGCTAAAAATCCTTCTTTTAAATCGAATCCCCATTACAGTTCAATTTGGTTTTTGCTTTAAAAGTTACTTACTTACTAAAATATAAACTCTGGTATCTTTATGCAATAAATCGAGATCCCATTTTGGTTTGTATTGAAATAATAATTTATTTTTTTTGTCAAGCGTGCCACTCCTCAGTGCAATTGCGTTTCCTATTTTCGAGCCAACTCAACAATGAAAAACTTTGTTGTTGAAGCTATTGACTATATAAGTATTTTAAATTCGTAAATTTAATTTTACCAAACCTGCCAGTGACAGCTTGTTAAAAAGTTTAACATTTGAAAATAGTTGCCTACTAACAATTCACGCAAATTTTCTAAACTTACGTTATTAATGTTTGAAAATTTGCCAAAAGGCACAATACAACACCTCGCTCCCTGTAACATTACCGAATAAACTAAACTTATTTTGTTTTCAAAATATTATCAGAATAAATCAGAATATATTCAAACCACCCGGCAAGGGTCGAAAGTTAAATGTTCTTTTTAGTAAAAATAGGTTCGCTAGACAATTTGTAAGTATACTCTAACAAGTTTAGACATTTTACGGATAAAAACAAACCTTTCCTCTCGGTCGAACTACAAATTCTCCTGCCATTCATTACTTAGAGTTTGTAGTAAACTAACGACACTATTATGATAAGCAGCTAGTAGCAGGTATATTTAAATATGAAATGTGTAATCAGGATGTGGAAGCAAATTATACACGTGATGCCATTATGTGGATAGGAAAAAGTTTTACGTATGAAGTATTTGCTAATCCTACCCAAGATTTATGGAAAGCAAATATGAGGGAGCTTTCATATCGCCCCAGAAACTGTATCTGAATCTTATTCAGCACATATTTACCTTAATTTTTTTCCTTTTCACCTTTTTTCTAAAGTTAATAATAATAGAGCTACAGGCACAAAAGGAAATAACAAGAGAACAGTTTTTTCGAGATATCTTAGTTAGCCGTGTATTTTTTTTTCAAAAAAAAATAACAAAAGGCTTATTCAATTAAACTCGTAAACCTGCAATTCTTTCCCCATTTGGTCGTCTCTCTATCTCCGCTGGTTTCCGAGATCCCCATGATGCATTTGAAAAAATTCACCCGGTATAATAGCAGACTCAATATTGACTGTACTACCCCACGGTCTAACATCATTCTACTAGATCTCCTACCTTGTATATCGACAATTTGGTACCTACCGTTAATGTAGAACGCTAACCAAGATTTAACTCTACCGCGGATTCCATAGGCCTCTAATTTCAAAAGTAAAACCGAATGTTCAACCAAATCAAAGGCTTTACTAAGATCCATAAACACGCCTATACATTTGGATCCATTATTTAAATTGTTGTATAATTTATGAAGAAATTGAAGTAACGCTGTTTTTGTTGACTTCCCTTTAACAAATCCATGATGAGCAGTGGACATTATTTTATCGCACAGGATCCTCTTCATCAGCTTAGATACCGATGACAACAACGAAATCGGCCTCTAATTTTCTAATAGTCTGGAATCTCCCTTTTTATATATAGGTGTTACTTTTGCAGTCTTTAAGGTATCTGAAAAAATACCATCCATAAAAGATCGATTAATTAAACAAGTTGAAGGATCTATAAGGCCTTTTAACCAATAACCTTTTTTTATTAAAATACTTTACTTCTTTATGCAAGAACATACTTGATGGCATAAGTAGTAGGAATTACCAAATAAACGGCTATACGAGTTATGGTTGTCTTGCTTCGGTTAAATAACATTCAGGACCATCCCAAGTATTTTGCTTCGTAAGACAACGAATAAGTTACGCGCACCAAATCCTAGCGGAGCAAATAAGAAACGACTAAACTTTCACCTCCTCTCGCTTCCACAACATCTCCGCTTTCGACCAGTATTGTTTCAATTTCCCAAGAGGTATAGTTAGCTCTTTCGGTTGTGTGCCGAGATGCGCTGTTTTAATTTTGTCAATCCTCTTTAGACAATTTAAAGAGGGAGCTCTTCTCCGAAGGCCCTCAATCGCGGCGCGTCTCCGAGTCGTTCCTTTCCCCGGGTCTGCTTTATTAGCGAATAAATCTTAAGTCCTTTCTACCCCGGCGAGTCGTAATTTCGAGAATTCTCCTTCCTGCTCGTCGCTCCCGTTAGATTTTTTTTTTTTGGTTCTCCCGTTTCATCGTCTTCTACTATTCCGTCATACCACTACTTATTCTTATTTTGATTCCGATACCGACATCGTCGTTCCTTTAGTAGTCCATCGCTAGAATGCGGGGATCTTATTGTCTTGGGAAGAATTTTCAATTTAAATTTTTAAACTCCATAGGGACATCGAGACGGCCTCGTTCGTCGATCTATATATTATCAATAATATATATATCATATATTTTGTTATTGCTAAAAATAAAAAGAGGAACACACAGAAGATACCCCATGACTGGCAAATTGCAATAATCGCAGGAAAGGAAAAACAATGCAATGCAATAACTACAGAGGGATTTCCCTACTATGCGTAGCCTATAAGATATATGAGAGAATAATAGAGGAACCTCTAAGAGAACATCTTGAGCCAACATTCCTAGACAGTCAAGCAGGTTTCAGAGCAGAAAGATCTACCCAAGATTGGATATTTGTGCTAAGACAAATAACTGAAAAAATCATTAAAACAAAACGAACAAAACACATAGGTGCAATTAATCTGGAGAAAGCTTTTGACTGTGCTTCAAGACCAAAGATATTGGAAGTGTTGAAATCAAGAAACGTCAGCAATAGAATGATTTTATGATGAAATTTTAAACATTGTAAGGAAAGGGGTATTAGGCAAGGAGGTATTCTCAGTCCTCTACTCTTCATACCACTAATGGGCGAATTAGTACGCAAGGCAAAGTGCAGATATAAGAACTCTTTTTTAGAGTATAGAAAGCTGGCACCCATATCAGTCAACGGACTGCTGTACGCAGATGATCTAATTTTAATTGCAAACAAGGAGGAGCTAAAAACAAAATAGAAGCAGTGGTTGAAGCACTGAAAGAGTACGAATTAAAGATAAATATAAAAAAGACAGGCGTTTTGGGCATAGGACGCAATACTACGAATATAGCCATAGAAGTAGGAAATGAAGTCCTACAAGAAACTCGATTTATTAAATACCTTGATGTATATATTTTCCATATGGAATTTAATATTCAATAATTTTATATAAATCCGATAAAATTTCCACTAATTATTTAGAGGGTTTTTTTATGAATCAGCGCAACCAAATGAAGAAATATCGGTGAGCGCGCACATTAAATATATTAAATCATAAAATTAGTGATACTTTTTAATAGGAACCATGCGCAAAATTACCAACCTTGCTCAGTGAAAAGTTTAACCAATACTTTTAAACAAGTACCATATCATCGACGACATAGTAGAATCAAGGATTTAGTAGATACGGACAATGCAAGCTTTATTTAAAAAGAAATTCGCCAAGTTAAATTCAATTAAGTAGAACTAATGGTAGTATGCACATTTATAATGATTATTGAATTACAATTAGCTGTTCCAGTTTCCACTGAAGTTTTTACTTATAGCACAGTGATAATGTGAGCAGAACGAAACACGAATAAGCGTTTAAATCCCTACTTTTACAAAACACTTCCTCCAAAATATTTAACATCACCTAAAAGAACTTTACGCCGATCACTACAAACTTCAAATTGCCAGATATCTGAGCGGAAAACTACCTATAATCCCTGAATATATGGCCTTAGTCTGGATATCGTCGACATTGTCAACACTGATCCCGCATCCTATTTATCTTTATGTAAACGCTCTACGTTCCCACGAGACAAGGCCGAAATCGGTCTACAACAAATCGCATCCGGATACAGTGGAGAATGCAAAACATAGATTTCCTTTTTTACCGCGGCAAATTCGATGAAAGTCGCCGGCGGAACGAGGCAAAACAAAATGAATTGCGAAAGGAACGGTCAAAAAAGGAAACATAAAACGAAAACGGAAAGCAAACAAATCGAAAGAGGGAGTGGCATTAATTCTGGAAGGATGCGATGTTGCTTTTTAAGATGCCATGTTTGGAGGCGGTGAAAAACATATGTTACAAAGAACTATACAAGCTCTACGCTGGTTAACAGTGTTCATTCTGTTCATGTCTTGGAGTATTGTATCGCAATATACTTTTGACATGTTCATTTGATATTGATCAAACTCGTATTGCTCCTGGATTTGTTTATTCTATTATCTCATCTAAAGTAATATAAGTCGGTCTCAATTTTGATGCATTAGCAGACGGCTAGTGCTACATTTCTCAAGCATTTCGGGTATATATGGCTAGCCTTAGGGTTATTAGTAATAGTAATGGCAATTTTTATTAATGACCATAATTGCAAAATTTGTCTGTAAATAAAGAGACAATGAACAAGCTAATAAATGTGTACATCGTCGCTTGTGTTATATGTAGCTTGAACAAGTGTAGTTTTAAATACATTCTTAGGCAAAGAACAGTAACGTTTGTTGCTGTGCTCGGAAAGTGATTATAAACATTCAAGCATGGATGTGCAACACTTCTTTGTATTTTAGATAACCCTGTTTCTGGTGGAGGATATATGGGTTTTTCAGACTTCAAATTTTTTTGCAGTGTGATACGTCAGGTTACTAGGCACGCAGAGCGTCGTTACGACATTTTTGTGAATAGTCCTGAATATTCGAATCGTCAACCACATTCGGTTATCCGGTTGATGATGGAAATCCACGTATTCCCGAAACACGTATCGCAAATTAATCGATATATTGTGCGAGAGGAGTGAATCGATACGGTGTGTTTATTATACTGTCCTACAGTCCTTGGAATCCTTAGTGCAATGATTAGCGATAAAATCCTTAACAAATTTCCCATATTTAAGCATTCAACAAAGAGCTTTAAGCATATTAAAATGTAAATGTATGTGCGTATGTATCCATCTTACACGTATGTACATATATCATGCAGCCAAATACTTATTGTATATTCATACTTCCGAAATTAAGAAATTGTGGAAGCTTACTGACACAATTTATTAATTCCCAAATATTTTATTGCAATTTACACAGGCAGTTCTCTTGTGGAAGTTAGATTACATACCTTCTAGTTTTATTATATTATCATATGTGGTTGTAAATGAGGTTATCGTGTCCTCTTGATACATGCAAAGTAACTATAATCACTTCCCAACATGAAATAATTTTATAAATATGTATAAAAGTCAAATATATATGTACATGCATAAATTACTCCTTAATAAAGATCAATAAACATTATATAATTTCCTCATAGTACAATTACCAAATAAGGTCATAGAAGAGGAACCAAGCGTAATAATACGTATTTTCAGGATACTTAAAGAGCACTACAGAATGAAGGAATGATAGCGCTTAATGAGAGGAATATAAAGCTTATACAGCAGTGAAAAGGTATTATAGCAGAAGCAAGACAACGCCGTTTCAAAGTATTCCAGGCAATTAAAGAAACCCGTCAAAATTTAGGCCGCTGCTCTTACTGTTTGTTCTTAAACGAAACAATAAAGGGTATAAAGAGGCAAATGAAGCCGGGAAAATTTGCTATAACCATCACCCTTATGGCAAAATACGCGAAATTCTTAAACAAAACCATCATTTACGAAAAAAACCGCTTTCATTTCCGAAAAGCAAAATTAAATAGTACATAGTGCTGGACAAAAACCCGGTCATAACATTAAAATATACCTGAATCTTAATTAGGTTGCTGTTACACTGTTTTGTTTTGTTGGTGATAGAGGCCGTGTAAGGAGAATCGATGAACACAGAAGTAATGCCAATGCAAAAAATAACAAGAAACCATCATTTCTGAAAATAATGATATCAAAACTGTCGTGTATATTCTCCTTGGCCACGGATTACATCATTAAATCGTCATGTCATTGAATTTTTTATTTTTATTTTATTTATTTTATTTATTTTATTCGTAATAACACTACAATTCCAGAATGCCTTAAGCTTGTATGTATGTACAAAATGAATACATGTCAAAGAAGTAGGTAATAAAAATCATATTCAAATCAATGTATTAATAGAATGTATAAGACAAAGAAAGCATTTTTTTTACAAAACAAACAAACAAGCAAAGAGCGACAGACAAAAAAAAGCTGTAATGACAAAAAAAAATCTCAATCGTATAGCACTCCTTTGCGGTTAATAATCTTTCTGCTTTTTGTTTGAAAGTAGCTGGCGGCAGCGCTTTTATATCCTCGAACAAGTTGTTGAATAACATCGGTCCCCTGTGATCGGCGCAGTTTTGCGATTTTGATAAACAGTGGTACGGCGTTCTCAATTGATTTCTTATGCGCGTTGCGTATTCATAGTTGTAACCATTTTGGAGAAATGGATATAAATATAAATCTAGATAGATATACATATATGTATTGTGATGTTTTCGCGGTGGTAAAATGTAACATTGGGTTTTCGGGTGTTTTCCCGCGTGTCGAATTGGTTTCTCAAAGAACTTCTATCTACTCTACGCTTCGACGACATCTCATTCGTCTTCATCTGGAGTTGAACTATTCGTATGACAGGTTTTGTCAAACTTTAATCTCCGCGGACGTCAGGTGTTGGACGTTTGACATTTAATGCCTGTAAGGGCGTTTGTACTTTGTTGTTTGTAAGTAAAGGTTTCCATGTTGGTGGCAAGCGCTGTTCGTTTGTTCATACCATTCGGTCTTTCTTCGATTTCTGCGGCTTCTCGTATCATTCTTGTGCGAAGAGGGCACAACTTTTATGTGATCTGACATTCCTTGCTTGATGTCGGGATCAACAAGTATTGCCACCTAGCTATAAAGTATCTTTCCATACTAACACACCGAAAATTAAAAGAATTTTGCTAAAGGAGATGATTCACGAAACACGGCGAAGCTTGAAAAAACCAGGCGTAAGACTTCTACCAATATATTTAAAGTTAAGTAGCGTGATTCATCCAGTGCTGTGGAACAAGATCGACACCTTAGCTGCTTTCAGGGCTGAAAATGATAGGGTCATACCAACAAAAAGACAAAAAAGAAAAATTCTGAACTTACAGAAAAAAGAAAAACTAGATGACACCTCAGATAATAACAATTTATGTGTGGTATACAATCTCTCCGATAGAATGCTCAGCAAAGCAGCCACCAACTTTCTCGCTAAGGGGTTCAACTTTGCCGTCGCACCTACACACATACCGATGGAAAATATTATGCGGTGTAGAATCAGCAATTCAAGACATGGGTAAAAACACGGCGGAAGAGATCAGACTAGACTTAGTTGTTATACTAAGAAAAGCGAAACCACCTAAAAGAAACATCACAAGAAATGAATATCTAGCACTGAAAGATTTACAAAGTGATAGAAATACTATAATGCTACTAGCAGACAAAGGAAACGCAACTGTAGTTATGAACAGAGACGACTATAACAACAAAATAGCAGCTCTTTTAGAAGATTCATCCTACAAGAAAATAATGTGCTGATGTATTGTTTACTGCGAATATAACTTATATTTTCTTTTTTAATACACTCTCTGCAAGTCTTGTTGTTCCTTAGGCCGCACAGTGATCACACAGCCTTTTTTGCAGAATGAAGATCTCCTCTGCGTCCACTGCTAGCCTCCAGAAGAGTACACCATATGCCAGGTGCCCTATGATTCGAGACCTTTTTCGAATCTTGTGATGGCGTACATTGGTGATGGTAGTTTCTTCCATATGGGGTTTACGTGAGCGGTCAGTCCAAAATAACATGGATAGTTAATCACAAGAATTCTACTGGCGGACTATTGTTTTTATAAGTCATGTTCTGTGTCTTGCTTGGGTTCATTTTAAACTTTTTGGCTTCAACAACTTAGATATGTCTGTGGTTTCTGCTAATTAAACATATTTGTCAATATTTCCATCTAATGTTTAATTTAACAATGTCGTAACAAAAATTTTTATTTCAACTTTTGATCATTTACTGTTAATATTACGACTGTTAGCGAAAAAATTTCTCTGATATGATTAAAAGCCGAATTGAAAATGTAGTCACGGCATTACTAAATTAAATGTGACTCATTATTAGTAGGCGTATCACATTGGTGAGATTATGGAAAATCGAAACATATCTAACTTTTAAATGTCCCGCCATATTTCGGAAGCACGCTTTAGTCGTACTTCCCACCGGAGGGCGCTCTAATGCCATCTCGTGACGTCACGTGTTGCGCACGAAATGTACAGAGCTCGCGTTTCTGTTTAGTTGTTTTTCTGTGATGTTCGCCCTTTAAACTGCTCCGAATATTAAGCACGTATGGTATGAACTACAACTGAGCGATAATTAGCTCCCTTTGTACGGAATTAGGGGCACTATTGCTACTCTCTTACATACTACTTGTTAGATTATAAAATATATATGTATTTGTGCCGACAAATATATCTAACAAAAATAATGGGCTATTCAAATTAATGAAGTATGCTGTTCTAAAAAAATATTGTTTCATATAAATAAACTTCTTCTTCGTCTGTGTATTGGCTCTCAAAGTTCGAACCTATCCATCACTAATTTTATTGTATACATAATATATCTTTTATGTGGAACATAAGCAAATAAATACAAACAATATCCGATTGTTTTGGTTTTAAATTCAATTTTACTAAAATGCAATGTTATTAGGTAAAAGAACGATTAAAAAATTCCCTCAATAACATCAAAAAAAATATCTTTAGATCCACAGCAGATATAAAATCTTTCTTTATTGTCGTTTTAATTTTTTCCTTTTTCTTACTTCACAAAATAAGAACTATGTCAAAAGCGCACGAACATGACGACTTTTTTCGACCCAAATTATTTTCTATCAAGTTGCTCACTTGCACCTTAACTCCCTAGTTCTTAAAGATGGTGGAGTTCCTATTAAAGGCCTACAGTCGAAGAAAAGACCAGACAAAAGGGAAATTAAGGAAGCGTTTCACACCGAGCGGAAGATATCGCTGCTAAATTAAACTATGTCGACCCTTCAGACAGTGGTGGCTACGAGGCGGTATGGAAAAAAAGGAGAACGGAAAAAATGCGCCGAAGAGAACTGAGTAGAAATAAGAGAGGGAAAATAGGTGAGAATGGGCGAAATGAAATACCTCCTCTAATTACCGCGTTCCTCCGGTTTAATAAACATATCTTTTGTGTAACGTTCGACTGTAACGAGGAAACTACTGTAGAATAGCTCGGAGGGAGGTGGCTTGACTTTAGCGTTCCCATACCTTCCGCCACTCCGGAATCGCGCCTTTGTGTTAGTAGGGGATTTTTTTCTCAGTGGAAAGGAATAATAAGGTCGTAAGAACGACTTCAAACGACTCGCTTAATGATGTTTTTGTTGAAAAGAGTTCAGGAACCGAAATGAATTTTTATGATATGCTTCTTTTTCATTGTGCCAGGAATTTAACGTGCCAGGCGGCTTGTTTCATTAATCCGGGAAAACCGTATATCTCATAACTCGGTAAACAAACATTGGCGGCTGTCAAAATCTCTAGAATGTATAACTTTCCGGATTTATGAAGTACCTAAATAAATATAAACAGCTCAGTTAGGGAGATAACTGTGCTTTAAATGTTTTAAATTGGGTAAAAGGAAAATGTATTAATCACGCTTTTGATTAATTAAGAATTAAGCAACCAAAATATTTACGAACAACATTAGCGCTTATGTAAGGAAAGTTGTTTTTATAAAAACTTATTCCAATTGGCTAGCACACTATACAAAAAAACTTGATGAAAACTTCCAAAAAGATGTTTTCGTGAAAGCATGGCATAATGAACAGTTTCGGTAAAAGACACCGAGAAGCGGCAATAATGTTGACTAAATAAAAATACTATTACCACTTTAACACTAGAAAGAATATTTTTGCTTTTGAAATAGGTATCTTCAGTTCTTTACTCTTTTTTTTTAGTTCTACCACTTCAACCCAAGTCTATTATTTTCTTAGGTAAGTATGTACGAAAGAGCTTTCTTAAATTCTGCAAAATAATATAACAAATAGATATGATACTGTTTATTGATTACCATCAATAAAAACCAGATTGCTTATCCCAATCGCCGTTATAAATCTCCAATCCCATTACACATCCTACACATGTACGTATGTATGTGCCCGTGCATGTATGTCCGACATCATAAAAGCCATATAATATTTAATTCCTTTGTTGAATTTTAATTGTTGATGCCCGTTTTAAAGGTAAGACCATGTGCGCCTCTGAAGTTGTGAGCGATTGTAATTGCCTAATCATTTCTCGAAGTTGGCGAATTCTACGATGAACTCTATGCAGTACAATGAAGATTCATCCCTTATCGGTAAAAGTGAGAGTGCTGTACATGCATATTACCTACTCGAGATAACTTTTTATACGCTACCAAACACTTTAACGATGGCTACAAAATTGTTTTATGGTCTATATCAGCAGGTTATCAAGATATGACGAGAAGGTTAACAGCTTTTTATTGAGGCTGAATGACATTTAAACAGTACGGAATGGTGGATCAATGGCAGTGCCTAACAGAGCATGAAAATAGATTATCAATTTGAAACTCTTAACAGGGGTGAATACCATGTGCGCGGTAGGTGTGTTGTCAGCCGGGGTGGTACCCAACTGGGCACATGGATCTCTTCCCGTTTCCTGCGTTCCCCTTTCGGGCTTCGAAAAATGTTACCTGAAATATTCCCGTTTCGGGCATCAAAATTGTATTTTTTTTTCTTAAATTCCATTTCGTGCGTAAAATTTGCAGAAACCAATAAAAGCATTACGCCTCTATGAGATAATTATTGAACTCGTCAAGGGATTAAGAATTATCTTTACATTAAACTTGACTAGGAATAGGTACAGGTTAGAATATATAATCACTTGCATAAGAAGTGAAAGTTGTTAAGGGTTTGTTAGGGGATTGTTAACGGATTAAGAATCAATTTGTTGTGAATTTATAATTACTTGTAATTGCATAAGAAATAAATGTTTACAATAAACTCCACCAATATTGGGATGATATAAAATATTGCACTATTACTAAAATAAATTAGTTCTTCGGAAATCTTGTAAGTGCAGTAACGTTATTATTAGATTGCTTGTGATGGAAGTGATAGAATCAAAACGTGGAAAACCAGTCATCCTGTATTCTGAATACAAATTCAACTTAAAAGCAAAAAACAAAAACTTAACTCTTCGATGGATTTGCATAAACATGAACTGCCCAGGAGCGATTGTTACTGATGAAATAAAATCAAAAGTTATAAGTGAGAAAAGCCATAACTGTGTTCCAGATATTGCAAAAAATGAAGTCGGTAAGTGTTTATATAAAGTCAAAAAGAGAGCAAGAGAAGAAATGACACCAGTATCGCAAATATATCAGCAAGAGATGATGGTTGCTAAGGACAGATGTTTGGATTTCGTTACAAATATTCCACACATCAGTGAAACATGCATTATATAATGAGCTACACAACTCGCTTGGCGTTAGCTTGCTTTCGAAAAAACGAGAAGATGTAGAGGTCCCCGAGTTTATGAAAGAGTATGTCATATTTGACGATGATATGGAAGACAGGATTCTTGTACTTGCAATTGACGGAGGTAATTTATTAGGGTATTTATTAGCTATTCGATGGGACTTTTAGAAGCTGTAGTTCAATGTTTTGCCAATTATATAAAATTCACGCGGATATTGGTAATACAGAAGAAAGAACAAACATCATTCCTGCCGTATATGCCCTGCTACCCGACAGGAAAGAGGCCACGTTGTCACATATGAACGATTTTTCTTCTTATTAAAAAATAAAATCAAAAATGGCGTAAAGTATAATATTTAGGTCTAACAAACTTGTATAAGGAAAACGAGGAGGTAAGAAACCACATAAGGAAGTGTGCTGCATCAGCTCATCTGCCAGAAGATAAAGTTACAGATAGTTGGCTCTGTATAATGGAGAATTCTCCTACCGATGAAGCCATTGGTAAATTTAACGATTATTTTGTTGATCAATGGATTGATAATTCTCGCCGAATATGGACGTCATCGGACTACAAATTCTGTGGAAGAATGGCATAACTGACTCAACAGACGGATCGGAAAAGCACATGCCAATATATTTGAATTAATGAATGCACTATTATAATACTGTTTTCCTGTAAAAATCTGTGTGCATAAGTACACCTAAAAGAGAAGAAAATACTGTGAATTAGATAGGCGGTTAAAAATAGTTGTAAGTGACCTAATTCAAAATACACAAAATCTTTAGTGACACATTGGACAAACCGAAATATATTGTAAAATTATAGATAGATTTACTTTTAATTTTAATTAAGTATTGTATAACATTGAAATTAGATAAATGTTACTCTACATAGAGTTAAAGGTACTTTTTTGTTTTAATTTTACTTATTTCCTGTATAATATAAAATTGACCCACAAAACGAGAGTTCAAAAACACATTCACTTCCCATCTATAAACTGAACGCCCGAAAGGGGAAAATTTTGTGAAACGCGCGAAAAGGGAACGCCCGAAACGGTCACATGATTCAGGTATATTACTTCAAAATATCCCGACTGGGTACAGAGTTGAGAACAACATGTTTTTAGAAATCCCAACTGAGTACACGGGTTTTCTAGTAGGTAATTTGGAAGGATTGAATAATGAATGAATGAACAACAGACAGTAAGTCGGATTTACGCATATGTTTATTATATGTTTTCACGAGTTAGAATATGTACATTTAACATAAAAACATAAATGTTTTCAACAACATATTAGATTTAGCACCAAAATGGTCAAGTAATTTAGTGTACACATACATAGGAATATAGATAGTTGTACAATAAATACTTCAAAAGGTTGGCCATGGTCATACTTTTTCTTACTTGCGGAATATAAAAATAAATCATATTAGGAAAAATCGTAATAATGTGATATTATTTTTACATATTGTAACTTTTACAAGGTATTACTTTAACATTCCATAATTTTGATATTGATAATTGTCGTTTTTTTGTTGCTGTGTTAACGCTATCGCTCTTAACGTATGTTTCAGTTTGAACACTTACGATTGCAACTATAAAAACGTGGATGAGTTTGATACATGGAACTATTAAAATGGGAATGGAAAGATTCACAAGCATTGATTGTTTTGTTTAAAGTAGCAGTGGCATCAGCCCATGTAATCGGTGGAAATCGGGAACCGGCAGTTAAATAATTCTCTAGAAGGTAATCAGAAAATTCTTCTAGTTTATCGGATGCTGCTTTTATTTCATAAAGTTAAAAAAAATAACTTCTAACACTGATTTTGGTAAAGCTGTTAAAAGTTTTCGCCGGGTGTAATACATGTTTCTTTACGCAACGTAAGTCATTCAGTCAGACTGGTTGAAGTGGTCTGCTTCTTTCCGGGAAAATTTTAGAAGGTTTTTTTGTTATGTCATTTTCGGCTTTTCTTTTTGCGCCATAACACTTTCCTTTGTAGCACATTTTGTGATTCCGGATCGTGACAGAGGCTGTCATTCAAACTTATCATTACACGGCTAATTGACTCACCTAGCGTATGTATAAGTGCTCTCCACGAATTCTTGATGCACCTCCACCCAGCCTCCACGGATGCCTTCTTCCGATTGTGCTCCTTAGATTTGTAACACTTGTAACAACAACAAAAAAGTTGTCCTCTTTGGCTGGATATTTCCGTCAAATCCGAAACATCACTAATTTGTTGTTGCCATTTCAACAATTTACGGAACATAAACTTTCACAAATTTCATGCACACTTTCAATGCTGTATCTCTACAATAATTAACAATTTAGAGAAGATCACTTTTAACAGTACATTAAGAAACGATTAAGGAGTAAAATATTAAAGTGGGGGAAAGTATGCTCCCATACATACCTGCGACACTTTATGCCGACATATGCATTTTAAAGTTTCATTAAGAAACGATTAAGGATTTAAGGATCGAAATGTGGCCAGTTGAAAATACCCCATCACCCGATGACACAAACTCGACGCAATAGTGTAGTACAAGAAATAACACGGCAGTAGCTACGTAATGAATGCGTTATTAAAAACAATGAAAATGTTAATTTAAGAGACAGAAAATGGTAAAATATGATTGTATAAACTTAGAAATTTTTTTAACTGAACAACTAGATAAGCAATAATTAAATACATAAATTGAAACTAACTATTAATGGTAATTTATCAAATTAGTGCATGGAAACAAGAAAAAAAACTTATATATCTTTACACCTTTAGGCCATCATATTAAACTACTGGTTAATGCCGACAAGAAACACGTGCTGGTGATCGCGTTAGCAATCGCATTAGCAATGGTACCGTCAGCAATATGGTACCAGCTAACTAGATAATACACAGAATATTTACTGTGTTTTGGTTTAATTCCATTGTCCAAGATGAGGAACAATCTACAAAATGTTAGAAAATAAATCCACTGTAAAATGTAGAATCCACAGTGAGTTCTTAGGAAGCAGGCGGTGATAGCAATGAAAATGGCGAGGTCGATGGCGATTAGTTGAAAAAGTGCCCAGAAGTCGACGAACAACCTGCCATTGTTTGATTGCACCAAATACAATAAGAAATATTGTATTTGGTGCAAGGAAGTCTTTTGGTGTTTGGAATCATCATATCTCACAACTTTCTTGCGACTATAGTAAATCAGCTGATTGCGAGGAAAATGGAATTGAGAAAAAATTTGGAGGAGAGGAATGTTGATAGCAGAGAAGGTGACCTTGTCAATACTGATTGGCTCAGTTGATGACAGGTCATTTTAAATAATACCAAATACTAAAATCATACACAATTAACTATGGTATACGAAAATTTCGTTTTCGAATAAGTGTAAATTTCTTAATGTATATTCATTAGCAGTATATTTTCCTTGTATATACTACAACTAAATGCCAAATGCCAGCGATTCCTTTTCAGCAACTAGTATAACGTTATCAGAAATCATATTTTATCATAAACTCTGCACGTCTAAATTGTCATGGTAAATGTTGAATGTTTTAGGATTAGTACAGAAAAGATATCTCATGATCAACGACATTCTGAACAGCTAGGGTCAAAAATGTTTTCAAGAGTAATTATGCAATTCTATATCACAAAATTATGTACAGCAAGCAACATATTTCACTTTTAACCCATCATCTCTCATGAAAAGTACTTTCTCACCAAGTATTCTCATGACCACAAAGAAAAAGACCGACTATCGTGACTAATCCAAAGAAGACTTGAACCATTGCCAGCCAGAGCCGAAACCACAACGACATCTTATGGAACTTAATAAACAAAATTTATTTACAAAGAGGGCCGGAGATAATTTGTCAACGCTAAATGGAACAAGAAATTGGATGTGATGATTTAAGGTCAATTACCGTTGTGCGATATTAGCACTAATGTGATAGTCAGACGTTTTGCAATAAAAAAAATTAATAAAATGAATAAAAAAATGAAAATTCTTTTGAAATATACAAAATTGCTGCGTTGAATCAATCTTACTTCCTATAGGAAAGGATTAAATAAACGCAATAGAACCATGTACTCTAGAACACCTGCATGAGAATAAAACCTCAAAGGCTATTAATCTTTCACACGTAATGCATACCTGCACCTGTGATAGTAAAGATGATACCTTGTACAGACGTCAACTGCGTTTATTGTTATTTAAAGCAAAGTTAATTAATACTTAATTAAGCAATAATTTAATTACACTCAGTGAAGTGCAATCTCACGATCAGCAAAACACATATCTTCCACATGGCTTGGCAAACGTATTGCAAACTTCTCAATGCATCGTAACTACAATTACATTAATGCACATACTCACATGTGACATGTGCACACATGGATTATGATGCTGATTAATGATACTATTGCTTTCCGTTATTAATTAATCTATTGTGGAACGGTAATAGCTCATAAAGCTAACGTTCACACTAACAGTACTTGTGTAATACAAGTAGTTACTCCCTGTCATAGGCAGAATAAAAGGATTTAATAACTATATGCATGTTAGAACACCAAAAATGATATAAAACATATAGATATAAAATCTTTCACAGTACATAGCTAACCAATTAAAATTCTAGAAGTTTATGAACTTTCCCGCCAAGTTATTCGCAGTAGTCACAAGCGCTTAAGTCATCAGTCGAGAAAAGCATAAATTTAACGAAGTTCGTAAGACGCTAGATCCCAAAAGGCATAGTTTTAATGAGCAAAAAACAGGCAGTAGTTTAACTTGAAAAAGAAAGTTATTTGAAGTTCGGATTGCCGATTGGATTTTATTAAACCAACCAACATTGTGATCAAATAAATTGCTTTCTCATTACGATTTCCCAGCGCTCAATCTCAAATAAAAAATTTCTGCTCTGTTCAAGTGGATGGAATGGTTACTTCTAACCATTTTCAATATAAATTAATTAATTAATCTTGGAAATTATGAAACCAGAGAATAATTAATACTTTTCTAAAATGTTATTATTATCAATCAAGTATAAATGTAAATTGTTGGAAACAAAACAATTTCTATAAAATATTCAAAAAATTATGAAACTTTGGTAATATGCAGATCACATGTATGTACTACGTAATTTTTTTTTGAATTTTTGAAAATGGAAAATTTTCCACTCTGCCTGTAGGCGTAATTCGCTAACGGTAAGAGGTATAGAAAAAGTTTTAAGACAAAAATTGTTTGTTTAAGCAGACAAGAAAAAAATCAATATATCAACATTTTTACACATATTTCTCTAATATTTAAACATACATCATTATTATTCTGCATGGTGATGGAACTCCTCAAAGAAATGTTGAAAACACGGGAACTTCTTACACCATGCACATTGTATGATGGCATGGCTATCACGGATGGAACGACGAGGAGGAAGAACAAAATCTTGTTGTGTGAAATCAAAAGTTACTGGATTTTCAAATTCATTCGGTATTTGATCAACGCAACCGCTTTTATACCAAGCGTAAGCAAATAGGACGTCATACTTTGGCGCCAAAAGTTGATTATGAATAAGAGATTGTAATTTGATAATGTTATTACGTTCATGTAATACAATATCGTAACCATACAGTAGCAAATATTCTTACAAAGTTTTTCCATATGCGAAAACCATACATATCGGGATCGTCCCTTGTAGCCCTTGAAATGATATATATAAAAAAAATTCAATCATATCTTCACACTGCCGTTTTTTAATTGGTTAATTCTATTAAGATATGCCATTAAAATTCACAATTATTAATAATAGGAAAACCAAAAGAAATAGATATAGGGACACCTAATACTAACCGCTGCAGAATTTTATTCTGTGCATCGTGATGTAGAAATACACAGAGTGTTCCATTTAAGAAAACTGAGTTTTAGACAGTTAAACATAATCATTTTCAAGAATATTTAGGCCATGATTTCAAAGCCTAAGGGTTATACCTACAAATGATAAGCAACTTGAATCTCGAAATTTAAGACTCGTTAAAACAAATTTTTTAATGAAAGGTAGGCAAAAGGATTTTTTACATAAGTTTCAAGGCGTCTCAAAATCGGTTACATTATGATATAAGGAAACCTTAACATTTTGTATTTAAAATAACGTTTATAATCAGAATTTGCAATAAGAATTATAATTCCATTCCATTTGAAATAGGAAAGTTTATGGCGACTTCCGGTCAAACGGAATTATGCCAACGTGAAAATAATTTACTCTAAAATATCACTATGGTCTATGGCAGTGTAGTTATTTTCAGAATTTTTGTGTATTTTCTTCCTTAAAATAGTTTAATAGGCCCCTCAACTTGGGAGACCCTGTATATTACACAGGATTACCGTGGTGTGAAATCAACCTTCCAACCACAGAGGGTAAAGGTGTCCAGGGTATAAATTAATATGCCAGAATGAAATCACTTGGTATCTCTTGATACAGGGTGTTAGTTAAAATGGAGCCGATGACCTCATTAGCCCAGTACGTAATTTTAAAAGGTATAGCAATCGGTCCCATTATCATTGGTTACAGACCAAGTGAACATATAATGTAGGTATGTCACTATATACGGAAGCTTGTTGTGATTTTTCGAAATACCTATGTATATCTTGACCCATACATATATTCATTATTGAAAGTAGTTATAAGTCATATATGAGGTGTTAGCTTGTTTATCGATTTACCAATACTAAGACTAATACTAATATGTTACCACAAAGAAATTATGTGTTCATTTGGCACCTTGTAAACAATCGCCTTCACAGAAAGCTATTAAACGAATCAATTCCAAATTTTAACATATTTTCTACCATTAACATTTTGACAGGAGTATTTTAGCACCTCTGTATAATTAAAGATTACTTCTTCTAAAAAAAACAATCGCATAAAATAGAAATATTTAACATTTCATCATGTTGTGACAAAAACCTATTAAATTCTTTAAAACAACTACGTCCTAAATAAAAGTCTTGTCATTTGTATTACAAATTTCGTGTTACGAAAAATGCATGAAGTATTAAAAACATAATTTGTATGCTAGTTCCGGTTTCGTGTCTAAAGGTTTTGAATTCGTTATTCAATCGACCAAGTTGTTATTTTCAGTAGCAGCAAGCGAGTGTAATCGAAAACATATCCTTCTTCAGGCGTTTCGCTCCCTAGGTCCCAAAGCAAAGGAAGAAAAAGGTAGTCCAGAGTATTGATTTGAACAAACCATGATGTCACAAAATCCGTATCTACATCGTGTTTTTAACCGTAAAATCTTAACATCATTCAATCCCTCGCTCCGTTGCATCACATCCGTAATAATCTTCCCACTGAACATTGCCGAAGATACCAACGACCCTTCCGTACATGCCATAGACATTAACGGCACGTGTCCTACCCTACCAGCACTCCCGAGTAGGTCTGCGGATCATCAACTTGCCTTTACATCTGTTATAGAGCGCCGGTATTGCTGCAGAACACGGCTCGGAGAAAAGTACACGCTAGTGTTGGGTATGGGTTGGTGCGGCCAAAATTGCCGAATCTCGGCGTAAAAGTGGAGGTCATTTGGATAGCAGCTACAACGTTGTTAGAATACGAGATTGGCTGTTATCGTCTCGTCCTTTTGTGGAGTGTCCGTGTAACATTGCAAAATTTCCGAACTGTTTTGGGACGCACGAATTTTTAATTTTTAAATTATACAAATACAAAATCCACTTGTTAGTTGGTTGAAATATATTGGAGATTTACCTCATTGTGTAAATGAAATATCAAAACAAAACATCGACTGCAATATTTCAGGAGATCTGTTGCATTATTTATAAATTCAAACCCGTTGGAGGAATACAAATATGAACGACAAGGTTTTTACGACCCGGACTAATACTGTTTCAGGCTTTAGACGTTCCTATGTAGTTAACTCTCATCCGTGGGGAGAGGTGGATAGTACAGATAATTTGAGACCTTGTTTTGGGGTCTCGTAACTAAACAAAACCGCACTTGCCGATTTCCTCATAAATTTTGTGAGCCTTATGAAGATGGCATTTGCTGCCAAGAAACAAAGTGTTTTGGTAAAACTTATAGGGTCTTCTTTGCGTATAGCAACTTTGAAACTATTAATTGTTTAATGCCCTTTTTATCCAAAATCATCTTCCTCGCTGCAGATATTTACGTCTTTGTATTTTGGATGGTGGAGATCCTTTGTGCATCTATTACTTTGAATCTCGTTTTGCGGGGAGATCCCACCCACTTTCATAGACTGCTACAATGCCTTTCTCACAAGCTAAACCGGCCATATTTTCTTCGCAAATTTCTTGCCGACACAACTTTTAGCCACGAGTCGCTGACACTTTCTTCATTCCTAAATCCAAATGAACTATGATACTTCATGTTTGTCTACATTATATAGACGGACATACCGTCCGTCTATATAATTTAGATATTCAGATTGATGTGTTCTGCTGAAACGTGTTTGGTTTTATTTCTTTCTTCGTGAGAACACAACCATCTGCTTTGAATTTGTTAAAAATATTGAGCGTAGTTTTCGCACATGCTATAGGCCTTCAGGATAATTGACTGAAAACATGTCCCTAACCCGTTTCAAATTATTATTCTTCTGGTAGGTACTACGTTATCATTGCCACCTTTTCATCTTTGTATTAAATAAATTTACTTTTCAATAAAATGTATTTAATTTGTGATTGATGTGTGAATAAATATAAAAAACACATAAAAAATTAATAAAGAAATATTCGGCACAAAGAATTGTTTTTTTCGCACTTACTATGCCTTAAAGTAAAATTGGTTGCCTACTATGTCGCTTAACGTTACCTGTAAGAAACGCCAGAAAATGCCCTGTATATATTTTTGTGTACACTTTGTTGCAATTTATATTCCTCTTCGAGAGACAGAGAATAACCAGTGATTCCATTAAAGCCATCCAGCGAGGCAATATATGGGTGCCACTAGAACCTAATATACTGTATTTACTAACTCTCGCACAATATTGCGAAGAACTCATATATCTCCATTCCTTCTAGAATTGGATGCGAAGTATACTCTCCCAGGACGAGTTATTTCATCAATAACGTCACAGCGTCGAGATGATATAACAGGAAAGAACTAAGATCAGCCGGATTTATGACAAAATGACCTGAACCATTCGTTCCATTGCCCTCTGCGTTCTTTGCCACATTTTTACGCTCTTCTTGGTTTGTTTTATATGTAAATTCGCCAGGCGTAATCTCTTTTTGTATTTTTACGCCGCACGTAATTCCGTATATACGCTACTGAGCATGAAACAGCATCTCCTGTCGTCGAGATAAGATATTGCTTGTAATAAAGGCGAATCTATGAGACTGGTGAAATATATGTTTATGTCGTTTTAAGATCCTCGTAGAAAAGGTATGATTTGCTTCGGAAATTTTAGGAAACTTATTGCCAACATGCTCAAATATTTTGTTTACGTCAGATATGAATCGCGCCAAAACTTCTTCCGGGTTTGGATCGTGTCATATTAGAGATAGAGGATTTCGACGTTTCGCCCACAATCATGAGGTTTATTTTACATTGACTCTGGCCGTGAAAGCCTTCGCTTCCATTTCAATAAGTCAAAGGTAAAACACCTCATGGCAGGGAAATACACAAACACTTACGTATTATGGTTTTATGTGCAACCTCCTTGCACCAGATTTTTTTTTATTTTAAGCAATTTGCTCTTCAGAAATTTTATATAAAACGCCCTCTACTGCATTTCTGCTGTAGGTTTTACGTGGGCTGGTACAGCAAACCTTTATACCCAGGACCATATTTTCCTAGTTTATAGTTATATGCGTATGCAAACACCTTGAAATGCAAATGCGGTAAACGTAAAATATGAAAGGCATGGACATCAGCATTGCTTGGGATAAATATGAAAACGCAATTTGTATGTAATAAAAGTAATTTCGGAATTTATCTTGGGGACAATTTTGATGGCAATAAAGAAAGGGGATCAGACATTTTAGTGGTAAGCAAAATAAAATTGCACGACACCTACAAAGATCCAAAGGTGTAGTAAAATATAGAAGACTGCAGTGGCTAGATCACATAGAGGGAATGCAGAAAGACAGAACGGTATGGATATAGTCTAGGAAGTACCAGACTGCACAAAAAAAAATGAGGGAAAAACAAGAAGAAAGTTATAGAAAAGAATTACAAAGGTGTAGAAGCTATTTATAATAATAAAAAAATCGTTATGTCAACTTCATTATGTCATTTTGTTAACATTATTTTCCTTGATTCGAGCTTTTCAAGAAGCTGACTACGTTAAGGCACAAACTTTTTCATGTTTTTCGAATTTTACTTCACACGAACGTAACAGTATGTTTCTAAAAGCTGTATTTCCCAACTCAAGAATTGCAGCAATCCTTTCTACAGTAAAATGATTGCCAAGAAAATTCTACAGATTGTTAGGTTGTAGTATTGAAAAAAAATTTTTTTAGATTCACCCAGCTATTCAATTTCTTAAGAAAATTTATTAACAGAGCGTTTATATTTAATAGATTCGTATCAACACGTGCAGCCGATCGGGCGGAGAGTCGTCTTCAACCGACTACACTCGTCAGTAGAAAATTATCAAAATTTGTACATCAGTACATACATAAGTTGCCGAACCTAACCACACAAACTCTGCTAGAACTTTAAAATAAAACACAGTGATAAGTACAAGAAATAATTCTGGGCTATTGGTGTCAGGGGGATTGCATTGCAGTGGGTATCGTCTTTTCTGAGTGATCGGAAGCATATTGTATCACTGAATTTTAATTTTGAAGGAGTTATAAAACCTATTAATTCTACTAGTCTCAACAATAGTATGGGAGTACCTCAAGGTTCGGTCTTAGGTCCTGTTCTATTTTTGTTATATATTAATGACATTGAAAATATTTTTTGGACAATCTCAGTCATACAAATTTGTATGCTGATGATATTTCTGCTGATAAAGTAAAAGAAACTCTAGAATATAAATGTAATTATTATCAGTGGCTGAGCGAACATAAACTATCATTAAATGTAGATAAAACCCAATATGCGACATTCCACAGTAGGCAACATAGTGTACCGTCACTTAATCACTGTATTGACGGTGAAATGATGTCATCTACGGATAGTACAAAATTTTTAGGCCTAGAAGTGCCCGAAGAAATTAAAGATAAGCGACAATCCAGGAAACTTGAAGCAACACGTATTAAGCGGCAATCGAGGAATTTTGGAGGAGCGTAGACACCGAACTAGAGGGTATGGGGAGCTCAAATTTTCAGGGTGCACTTAGGATATATGGCTAACTACACCTACCAAGTTTGACGAAATTCGGCTGCCTAGAAGTGCAAATTTAAAATTTAAAGATAAGCGACAATCGAGGAAACTTGAGTCTTACATGGAAAAACCATAGTAAATATTTTGTTTCTAAACTCAATTCGTTAATATACCTATTTCGTAATTTAAGGTGTGTACTAACAAGAAAGCAGTTGATAGCTACATATTATGCCTTGGTTGAGAATAGATTGCGATATGGCGTTGAGTTTTGGGGAGGATCGTCTGCTGCACATGCTATTTTTGTGGCACAGAAACGAATTATGAGAATCATCGCAAATGTATACAATGCCTATAGTTGCAGGGAACCCTTTCGAGAATTTCAAATATTCCCATTAACGGGCTTATACATTTTCGAACTATGTGTACATATTTTCTTGAACAGGACAAAGTTTGTGAAGCGTAGTGAAATTCATCGCTACGGTGTGAGAACTGGAAATCAGTTTAGGGTTCCCTTTGCTAGACTGAAAGTTAGTAAATTGTCTCCAAATTGTATGGGCTTAAAATTATTTAGCTCTCGGCCATCGAATTTAACTAAATGTGAACATGTAAAAACATTCAAAGATATGTTGAAATCTTATTTGACTGATAAAGTTATTTATAGTTTAAAGGAAGTGATATATTTTGAGAGGTTTAACTCTAAAATCGTAAACTATTTATTTAATGGACATATTACGTTTCAGAAATAATCATGAATAATGTCTGTATTATTGAAGTACTTGAAAAATAAATCTATATTGTTAATATTCTGTCTTGACACACATCCAATGTAATTATTGTTAGTATTATTCTTTTAATAAATCTTGTGTTCTAAATAAATTTGTAAACTTGTAAATATGTATGAATTACTGAGGATTACAAATGGAAAACACGGTAACTATCAATGTATGTATGTATTCCAAAATTATATTAGGTAGCAAATTAGAACCAGCACGAGATCACTTCAACATTTTTGCAATTGTTAATATAATTCCCATACTGATAAAAACACGGCTACAACTTACAATCCAGTAAAACTGACTGTATTTGCATTCTATACATTACATTAGTACACGCCATGTGATGAGATGTGTGATAAGTGACTTGTTGAAAGAACACATTACTTATATCAATCTTCATCAACTCGGGAAGATATTCTCCTAGCACATACATCCCTGAACGGTTAGCACTAACTTACTAACGATTCTAGCCATAGTCATAAAAAAAACTGCACCGATCACGCCTTAAACGGCACCAGAGGATGACTTTCTGAATCACTTTAGGATTTTCTTTATTCCAAACCAAATGAGCATTTTGATAATAAATACGGGTAATTTCTAAGCGCTGTTGAAACTAATATCTTCATATAATATGTTCAAAATAAAAAATACCCTTACCACCTTGTTGAGTAAAGAATTCTGAATACGTATTTCGGCAACTAAGTTGCCATCGTCAACAGAAAACCACAAAGGAAAATAATGTCAGACGTAGCACTCTCGGAGAAATGCACCTCACAGATCACCACTAATTACATTCATAACATTCACAATAACATGTTCTGTGAGGTGCATTTCTTCCAGAATGCTACGTCTGACATTATTTTCCTTTGTGGTTTTCTGCCGAGGATGGTAACTTATTTGCCGAAATACGTATTCAGAGTTCTTTACTAAACAAGGTGGTAAGAGTATTTTTTATTTTAAATTATTTTAAGCTACCGTATCCTATTATCTTATGTAATATGTTAACAAAGTGTAGCGAATACAGCTGTAAAATCAATTCTAATAATTCTTGCTCAGTAATGATTAATTGGTTCTACTAATTTTGGAAGTCAATGTTAAAATTTCCAACTCTTGATTTCATAAGCGGCAGAAAAATATTCAGGTAATATGGGTATAATACCCATAGTTTTAAAAAATATTTACTTTGAATAGAATCAACCAAACCAAGAAGTGAAGAAAATTTCTGTTTTCACCATTTCCCAAGTTCCATATTTTTTCGTTTACTTTATCTTATCGCTTTACATCTGCTTGTGTACGCGAGCCTAACGTGATTTTCGCAACTGGATCAGACGCATCAGGCGAACACCTACGCTTGCTGCAGTTAAGGGAGATAAACAGCCAGCTTTTATATGTACATACTATAACGGTGGACCCACATGAAAATTATGGACAAAGGAACTATCGTTGGGAGTCAATTTGAAATATAAATTATATTTTCTTAAATTGCACACGCTGTATATTTTGTGATTTTAGGATTGTCCTCGATAACAAGATTTTAATAAACTATAATACTTGCTGTCTACATTATTTACTTTGGAATTTATACACAAATGAATATAGGAATTTTAAAAATATCCGTATATTGAAAATACTTCAAAATTACTTCTTTGTTTATTTTTTATTTTATTTCTAAACGCGGTACATTACGGATAAGTTTAGTAATTGGTACAAAAACAAACTAAGTTGGTAAACTTCATGTATAAAATCCTCAACATGGGAATTTACCCGTGCCAATAAGTCGTTCTAAATCTAAGTCCTTTTGTAACCTCCGATATGACGTTAAATGACATTATATCAATCTCTTCAGCAATTCTAATAATTACACATTCTGTTGCTACAAAGCTTTGCGAAGGGATAACATAAAATGATAATGTGATGGATCGAAAGAAAATTGAATGGCCTGCGGGTTCCTACAAATTACTCCAATGGATTACTTTTTGTTTGGTTGCCTGAAGCAAAAAGTGTACTTAAGCAGAAATAGAAACTTGCAAGAATTGGCTTAGAGAATTACTAAAGAAATAAACATAGGTAATTTCATCAGAAACCACATGGAGGGTTACGAGAGAATTTATAGCTAGATTGGCTTGCTGTCAGGAAGTAAATGGTGCTTATGGTGAACATCTCATACATGAAATTCGATCTTATTTGTCCAATTTAATTTGATTTTCTTACCAATGAATAAATGCATTTTTAGTAGGTACTCTATTTAAAAGAAAGGAAAAAATAAGAAATAAACCATATTAAAATATTTTGGATATACGGGGTAAATTTTAAACTTGAATTTTTAAATTCAAATTTTCATTTGTATGTAAATCTCAAACTAAATGGTTTAGATTCCGCGTTTCATAGTTTGTTATCGAGGACAATCCCAAAATATAAAAATGTACAGGGTATGATAATTAGAAAGAAAAATATAACGTCCTTGTCGCTAATTTTCAATTGTAAAATTTTATTTCAACATATTAATTATCTTCACAGATATTTACTTGGTTCTACAAATTTGCCCATTATTTTATATTGAAACTACATAAGAGGGAATAATTGTTAAGTTCTTTGCAGCTAATGACGTACATAAATGATTATTGTAAGAGACAAATGAAGTTCTAAATGAAATTTTTACTGGATATATACTCACAGAAACAACTTTGAAAAGATACAAATAATTATATGCAGAAACAATACATTCTAGGAAAATACGACAACTTTTTATATAATTTTTGAACGAATGCGATAAAAATGTTATCTTCCAATCCTATATAAAACTAATCTCAAAATCTTTAAGCATTTACGGCTTTCCTTTTGTATATTTCCCAAATTATTATGGAAAGTATTCGAAGTTCACTGCCTCTTCAAATTCACCGAACAAAATTAGAAAATTAGAAAGCAGATCCGCAAAGTTTATGGGCGAAAGTGAGTTATGGATCCTACAGTAAAAAGTTAATTCTGAAGGTAAAACTTACCGAAACTGAGGACCGTAAACCAAGATGATCCTGGGATTAACCTGAAACAAGACACGAAAGGTTAAGTTTCTTTTAAATGAGAGAGATTTTTATTGTGAGCGGTGAAACCTGACAAAAAGAGCGGGAAGTACCAGAAAAGAAAACCGGAAAATGTATCCAAGGGCAACGAAAACTTCATGGTGGTAGTAAGTTTTAACTATAAAGCAGGTACGTTTATGGTGATTTAAGTGTAAAAACGAAATTATGTAATTGGTGCGGTTAAATATGTACGTATCAAGGGCGCGAGTTAGATAACCGCATATTATACATGAAGCAAGTGAGTTTGACATTTCTTAGTTGCAAAATGCGTATGCAGTGTTAATAATTAATAACAAATTTGAATTGTCAATGTGTTTAATAAAAAAGTGGTCAGTGGAATATCCAAAGATGAAAGGCTATAAGAACGCTTTCGTTAATCTTTAGGCAACTACGAACAGTTGTTAACAGCATCGAATCACGTTCTTGCTAAATCTTTGGTGATTGGATTGTATTCAAACTCTACCACGGATAAACCGTACATAGGGGGAGTCGGGGGACATTGACACAAGGGGCACATAGATTCAGTCGTCATAAAATAAAAACGGAACTCAGTCGAAGCTCGTTAGATAGGTGGCACTGTAACCAATATTATGGCAAAATGATAGCCGCGACGCGGTAACAGGCGTTACCGCGTCGCGCTCGACAAGATCCAACACGTTTCATACACTTGCGACAAAAATTTCACTTTCAACTTCCGAAACTGATTTACTCCTAGAATTTCGTGTATACAAGTGTATTTTACGGTAAGTGGTAAGTAAATATCTTTCAGAATTTAGTATACGGTGTAATTTTAGTGAGTTCTATATTGGTTAAAAATGGCGGTGTTCTTTTTAAAGAACTACTATACGGGGCACATTGATACAACTACCCATGGGGCACATTGATATAACTACCCCAGGGGCACCTTGATTCGTGTCAAACTTCGTCGTAATGTAGATAATTGGTGACTACATTACTTTGCTTCTTCTTCAGAAACATGGTACACAATTACAAACGCAAAACGGAGAGACATAATATCAATGAAGATGGTATTGCTTCGGCAATCTCCGAAGTACTGGATGGCCACCTATCTATTAGAAAGGCAGCTGATAAATACAACCTAAAAACTGCTACGTTACAACACAGGATCGAAAAAAAGAAGAAAAAATTTGGACAGGTGGGAGAAGAAGAGAGTTATTCCTCGAAGTATACCTCTCAATAAGTATTTACAACGGAACAAGAGAAACTACTCAATGAATACATAGTAAAGTGCAGTAAAATTCACCATGGCCTCACTTAAATAAAAGTACGACAATTACCCTCTGAATACGCAAACAAACTTGATCCACACTATCCCAGTTCTTGGGGTGTTAATAAGTGCGCCGGATTAGATTGGATACCTGAGTTCCGTCGGAGAAATCCTAACATGAGCCAGCGAAAATCGAAAAACACAAGTATTGCTCGATCGCTCTCTTTTAATAAGGCCACTGTGACAAGATTTTTTGAAAATATGGAAAACGTACTGCACAGGCATAACTTCACAGCTGATCGTGTCATCAATTTCAATGAGACCGGTATAACGACGGTTCCACCCAAAGTATTGGCGGAAAAGACACAGCGACATGTGGGTCAAAATGTCTCAGCCGAGAGGGGCGAATTAGCCACCTTTGGAGGAATCATAACTGGTACTAGAAATGCAATTCCACCTGTATTTATATTTCCTAGAATTCATTACAAAAGCCATTTCCTAAATGGTGCGCCAGAAGGCTCATTGAGTTTGTCAGCCAGATCTAGTTGGATAAACCGTGAACTCTTCTTAGAAGTCCTTAAGCACATCCAAAAACACACAAGTAGCACAAAAGAGAGGCCAATTCTCCTGATTTGTGATAATCATGAGTCCTATATTTCGATCGAGGCAATCAATTATTCAGGTGACAGTGGAATTATTTACGTGTCATTTCCTCCCCACACGTCCCATAAACTTCAACCCCTGGATGTTGGTGTCTTTGGTCCGTTCAAGCCCAAACTGGAAGTTGTTTTTAATGACTGGCACATTAATAACCCAGGAAAGGTGTTAACCATTTCCGAAATTCCAAGACTTTCTAAACTGGCATTCTCCGAGTCTTTTACTGCGAAGAATATTACAGGCGCATTCGCCAAACCTGGCATTGTGCCATTGAATAAATTGGCATTCTCAGATGATGATTTTGCACCATGTGAGATTTACAGCAACTAAGAATTACAAGATTCCACAGAGAATATTGTAAATCCTATCTACTCTAACGAGGCAATTATAAACAACCAAAATTGTATTGAAGACGAGATAAGAAGAAAGGAGCGGAATGTTACTGAAAATATTTTAAGTTCTACCTACCCATACGAGACTAGATCAAATCATCAATGCATAACACTTCATCATAATAACTTGTTAAATGGTTCTGAGTTTCAGCCTGCCCCTTCAATATCCACAGCTTCTAATTTAGTCGCAGTACCATCAACATCGAATGTAGTAACCCCTGAAATTGTCAGACCCTATCCAGAAATGATCCAAAGAAGCACCACCAAAAAGGGAAAAGGGAAGGGTAAATCCGGAATATATACAGATACTCCAGAAAAGCAAAGATTGGAAGAACAACACAGAGTTACAGATGAAAGGGACGCTAAAAGAAGCAAAGAAAATGTGCAAGAGATTTAAAGAATGCTTATATGTTGCTAAACCCAGTTACAAATTCTAAAAAGAGGGCAACCAAGAAGGGTTCCAAATCCATCACTGATGGAGGGTACTGGTAGTATAACCGAACATATCCGTCCCACATACGATCTTGCTTCACCAATAAAAACTCTTTCCGTCCTGCTACCAAAGTAGCTTTGAAGGAATCATATATATGTGTAATCCAGTCAGTAATAACGCAGTTTCGCACACATCAGTTGATGGTCTACTATATCAAAGGATTTCGAGAAATCGAAAGATACTACTATACCAGCCTTATTATTATCGAGGGCCGTAAAGATGTTGTCTGTCAAATTTAGCAAAGCCCCTCCGAAAGCCAGACTGCACATCTGGAATAATACTGTTTTCGACAAGTTAAGCATTTAATAGTAGATATACAATATGTTCCAGTACTTTCGAAATAATGCTTATAGGACGTAAATCTTGGGCATCTCTTGGACATATATCACTTATTTGAATTTTTATTACTTCAGCTTTTAACTTGAACTTTCTAACTTGACATTATTTTTGTCATTTGATTTACTTTTCCGTCATCTGGTAACGTGTGAATTACTTAGGTACTAACACGAACTTTTCGTTGTAATACTGCTTATTTATGTAGATTACATTTGTTGCTTCATGGCCTTGTACAATGGAAACATAAATCCACGCCAGCACTCTTCACACCACAGCAATTGTTGATTGGCGTCTATTCTTCTTCTTCGGTGCCAACAACGCTTAATGAAACTGCATTTATGCTTCTATGCTCGAGCTAGTTTCTTGTACAAATCGGTGAAGTTAATTTGTTTCTACAAATTTCTTCCACACCAGTGTTTGTATTCTATAGTTCAATGTGTGAAAATGTATTGTGATTTTACAATGTATATAAAAAATATTATTTCACACTACAGTTTGGCCTGGAATACGTAAAAAATCCTATCAAACCTTTACAACTAAAAATGCATGAATTAAAAAACTCTTCAGAATAATCCAACATTACCGAGTCAAACGTGAAACTACAACATGAATGAAAAAAGCACCACTTCAAACTTCGTAATTACGACCATCAGCCGCTGTAAATCGATTAGACCACAGGCAACAATTCCTATGAATTTGCACAAATCCTGCGTCGAGCGTTCCGTAATTCCATATAAAATTTGCAACTAGATAAAAGCCACTGCCATGGTATTATCTCGCTCAATACGCATCCGTTCAAAACGAAAATTTAATTCGGGGAAATGGTTGCATTGGACTTCCATGGGTTATCTGTGCACATAAATATTGTAACGAGCTGGCATCTGATGCTTCGGCATCGGCATTATAATAATACCCACTTAACCATAAGTCTCTCCCTGGCTTATAGAGTTCTAACGGCAACAATTAGGTAGGAGAGTATTAAACGCGAAGAATATATGGCGCAATTTAGGTATTTTTCTTTGGGTGGAAAGCAGGGATGTACGAGGGATGTCCGGTTATTAAGGTACATTACAGACAGAGTGCTTTATTTATAGAAATCAAACATACACTAAGTAAAAGCGTTAACTGTTACCTACTTTTCAACATAATCGCCGCCAATGTTAAGGCACTTATTTCAGAGAGGCACAAGCTTCTGTAAACACACTTCGTAAAAAGTGCGATCCAAATTTGTAAAACACTGCCGTACTTCCTCTTGAACTTCGTCGTCGTCTTCAAACCTTTTACCCGACAAACGAGCTTTCAACGGCCCAAACAAATGAAATTCACAAGGCGCCAGATTCTCATCCCTTTTCATTGTTGATGGTTTTTTTCGCACACCTTCTGGAACATCGTTCAGAGCTATGCGTCCACTTTTGAACTGTTTACACCAAACACTAACTTCTTTTCGACTCATAACGCCTTCTCCGTAAGTCTTCAGTATTTTTTATGAATCTGGGTAGGTGTTTCATTATTTGCATGCAAGAAACGAATGACCGCTCACACTTCAAACTTGGAGTATGTTTCGATCGGAACGGACATTGTGCGGCTGTCACTGCACACGTTGTACTGAACCTAGGGCAATGGCAATAGCCACATATGGAGTACATATACATATCTAAAATACGTGCAAGTTTCAACTTGATCGGAGCGACGTGGGCGGTGTGTCGCGCAAATGTTCCTTAGAACCGGACATCCCTCGTATATAGTCCTGGAACGGACGCCATTTTCTTTAATTAATAGATAACTAAATTAAAGCATCAAAGTGGCTTCCGTTATAGTTATGTTTGTTGTTTTACAGAGAACATGTTCTATACATACACCGTGAGTTTGGAGGCGACGCGATGTGGCTATAGGAATTGTTGTGCAATTACACACAATAAGAACTCAGTTGGTTGAAAAGAGTTAAGAATTAAGCGAACTGCTGTGCGCTGGAGAGCGTAGAGCAGCATAGAGTGAGTTTGGTTTGTTATACATAGTTGTTAGACACTTGTAAGAAAAATTTTGTGCTAAGGCACTAGGAAGGATTGGGTAACGCCCTAGATTTTATCTGCATGTGAAAATGTAAATAGGTTCGTTATATCTGGCTTGTGCTCGCGAAGTGACCATAACACATTCAAAAAGCAGTACACTGCATTAATAAAGGAAACAAAAATACAGCATAACAATAATCTTATACGTAAAAGTAAAAATAAAAACAACACTGCAAATTTTAATAATTCGAAGCAAGTTTTAAGCATTAAAATAACCGACATTTTTTCAGACAATGCTGTTGATTTGGCAGAGCTGTTTAGTGATTCTTTTCATAATATTGATACTGTACCGTTCGCTTGTAATAATCACGCTGCTGGTAGTGTTTCTGCTGATACAATGTTTCTTTCCCTTACCTATGAGGTTGAAATATATATTATAATTTTTGAAATATCCAAATAGGTATCTGCTGGTTTGTTGCGTCATGTGACGGCGTTCATTTTAGATTCCTTAACCTACTTAGTGAATCAGTCCTTTGAACAGGGTTGTTTTCCATTTCGTCTTAAATCTGCCAAATTAGTTCCTGTTTACAAAAAGGGCAATGGAGAACTCATGTCTAATTATCGACCAAATCTCGATCTTATTGTGCTTTTCAAGGTGTTCGAAAAGGTTATGTACAGAAGCTTGTATAATTTCTTAGATAGATCATCTTTTTTGCTGACTGCCAATTCGGATACCTGAAGAACAAATACATTAATGATGCTTTATTTAATGTTCTGAGGAACATCTATAATTTAATAGAATATAGGTATAAAACGTGAGAAACCCACGTTCGACCTATCGAAAGCCATCGACTTGGTCCAGCATGATTTGTTATTAGATAAATTATACAATTTAGGAGTACGCGGTCCTTGTTTTCAGTGGATATCTTCCTACTTAACCCGTCATAGTCAAACGGTTATTATCAATCAGGGCGGTATCACAGGGTTTTCACAACAAAAGTTCTTGATTTTAGGGATCCCTCAGTGTTCGCTTTTCGGACCGTTACTTTTTGTAGTGTATGTCAAAAATTTACAGCATACTATTGATAATGTTACAGAGGTATGCCAGTTTGCGGACGACACCTCCACTACTATTTCTGACAGAGAAACTGCTTTGCTAATGTTCTATAGGGCGTGTATAGAATCTATATTTAGGTACGGTATTATGGCATGGTGACGGTCCACTCATTCCAAGAGATGATTTATTCTACAGAAGCAAATCATTCGTATCATTTGTTCCTTTAAATCTCGCGACTTCTGTGAGCCTCACTTTATTCAGAGCAGAATACTAACACTCCCAGCTCTGTATCTATATGAATGTGCAATATTGACTAAAGTAAATGTATCGAAATTCACCACTAACAGCAACTATAATACAGCTTGTAATACGCCCAATGGTCGTTCTTTGAGAATTCGCACTACAATTGTAGTTTTTTTGAGAAATCACTGTGTTACAGTTGTATTAGAATTTATAACAAGTTGCCTTCAGAGCTGAAAGACATTCAACCGCTCTGGAAATGTAAGAATGCTTTAAAACACTACCTAATTGAAGGATGTTTTTTACAGTGTTGGTGAATTTTTGAGGGAATAGCAATATGTGTTAAGTATAGATTATGCCATTTAAATAAATAAATAAATAAATTAACCATATCAGTGCGCCAACGTATTTTCAACACTACCATATAATAATAATAAGTGCCCGGCTTGGTGGGCACTTATTATCTTATTATTAGTTCCGGTTTTTTTATATTCGCCCACCTAAATCATGGGATCCTATGACTAAGACGATCTTTTCCACACTGTATAAATGAACCAATCCACATGTATTTTTATATTTACATGTACGAGTTTTTGTTTCTGTTTATTTTTCCTCGTACATTAAAAATAGTGTTAAAAATACTGATGAATAAATATATGGATAGTTAGCTGTCAACTGTTGTTTAAATCACTTACTCCATTAAAGAGAGTACATAATTTGGTCCTAAGACATAACAATATTTTTTTATGATTTTATTAAGTGATTATTGTGATATTATCAATTGAGCTTCAACCCTATATGCTCAAATTAAAATTCAATTTAAGCTAAATACAAATGTAGTTTTGTAAATTTTTGCGTTAAGGATCGTAAGCTGTATAAAATATCTCGATTAGCGAAAATAATTTTATTTCCTGAAATTGTCCACGCTATGAGGTAACCACGAATCAACCTGAAAATATTTTCCAGAGTTTCCGTGCTTTCTCGATTGAAAGAAGGAAATATATACGGTATTAATCACGCTCAAATGCTCAGAATACTGTGGGTATGTGTTTATCTTACTTTTATCTATGCCGGCGATGCTTTATCCGGGGCTTTAATCTATGTTTATAGTAAGGTATCCGCTTTTATCAGGAAATTAAAATCCCCAAAGATCCTACATAAATATCCAGATCAAACGGGATTGAAGTGGAAAATCCTAAATTTGTTTAATAAAAGTATAAAGCTGGGGAAGTTCAGAGCGGCACAAGGATACAGGCAATGAACTAGTCGCGATTTCTTTTTATCCTTGCTTTTTGAAGCAGCATGCTCTCATAAATTTAATAGGATCATAATAATTTATCCAATAACGAGGTTAGAGGTATACGTAGATTGGGTACAATTTGAAAGGCAATCGGTCAACTGAAGTTATCAGTGGTCTATACAAAATATTTATGTATTTATAATTTTAACTCTAATTTATACATAATATCGAAATAACTTTATAACGCCTTGCTAATGAATTTGGCTTGTACTTGTAACAGTAATAGTAACGTCCCTATTATATATATATATATATATATATATATATATATATATATATATATATATATCGACAAATTCCTTGTATTTATTGTTTAAATTTCCCGCGTTGAAGTAGCAAATTTATACAAAATGAAATTTATATTACTTTATTATTAAATTGTAATACTTTGTCGTAGTGTTAAAATGTTTGCGATGGGAAATACATATTAGCCAAACCTCTTACTGAAACTTAATCGCATTTAATAATTCAAAACGTAATTACAATAATATGATTAAACTTCCCTGAATCTTCATAAATATAATTACTAGAAGTTTCCCAACAACTACTTGAATCTAACCGCATTTATGTATCAACTCATCTTGTCTCAATCGTTCCTGATCCTTCTATTGAAGAGGTTACAATATTTTTTCGACTCGCGAACGAAGCTAGTTTCATTTCAAATTTTTGTAATGGATTACATTCATACAACCGATATTTTACGGTTCAGCATACATTTGTATAATCTCATCGGAGAATTTACCAAATACAACTCCAAAATCATATATTTATACCGTTTTTTAAACTGTCTCGTATTCGGATTGAACGTATTTACTACCATCGCTAGTCTATGGCAAGCCCACGGTTTGTTGTATATGAAATCCGCAGAAGGTGCCATCACTGCAATACACGTAAGGAAGTATTTATTCCATTCGATAGAAATAAATGTGTTGTGCGTTTTGTAGACTTTTTTGAAATATCTCTGCTTGTTGTACTACAAACGCGACATAACCAACTTATATAAAACGAGACTGTCATTTTGGAACTACGATAAATATAACCTCAAATTAAGCACGAGGATTCGTTATATGCATCATAACGTTATGGATATGCAAAAATCTGTATTGCTGGTTGTTATTTTCGTAATGTTAATGCTATATTTGAGACCAGTATTTAATAGGAAGGAAGATAGATTTATCTTCTACTGTTGGATTCCTCATAGTTCTATTATTTGGGAATCTCTGGTGCTTTTTGCACAGTATTATCTCATAACGCTGGTAATTCCGGTTGTCCTCGGATGTGATTCCGTTTACTTGGCTATGTCTCTTCATGTCCTATCCCAGTTGAAGTTGTTAAATTGGGAATTGGAAAATATGAAGAGCGGTGATGGAAGAACATGCATTGAAAAATGTATAAGGCACCACCAATTGATGTTGGCGTAAGTAACATTTAATAGTTTTTTTTGTAACTCCACGCAAGTGAAAGTTGTAAATTTGTTTCCGATTTGATTGTGAATGTTTGTGATTTTCTGTAATTCTTGCATTTTCTCAATTGAAACAACTTTTTTGGCTCTACAGGATCTTTGAGCGTATGAAGAAAATCTTTTTCTGGTTGCTACTGTTCCATTATTTCGTTACTTTAATAACTGGATGCAGTCAAATGTATATGATCATGTTGGGGTAAGTTCCAAATGAAGAAGTTTCATCAGTTTTAAGGGGTCTTCCTAGTGTGACGGTCTAAAAATAAGACGATTTTTGGGAATTGTTTTTGAAAAATCTACTCTGCATATCAATTTGAAACTTTGCAAATTTGTTTAGCTATATTTGAGGAATATCCAGTTTTTGTGTTAAGTAAAAATATCGATTTTATTAGACGTTATAGCAGTTGTATGGAAGCGTCTAAAAAAATGTCCTTGAATGGCTGCCATAAAATCAGCTGTCCAGGTTGTCTGAAATAAAGAAGATTATTAATCTGTGTAAATGTGGCTATAGCCCGAACTAGAATAAATGAAAAAAAAAAATTGAAACATAACAAAATGACGAATTTTCAAAAAAAAGTTTCGATTTTTCCCCAAAAAGATTGCTTAATTTTTAAGTCGTATATTGCGAATTTTGCGACTATCGACTTGATTCTAGTTCGGGCGAGTATGACACGTCTACTGAATATATCTGAAAAATTTCAAGTAAATTAGCCAATTAGTTCTTGAGATATCGTGGCAGCCATTTCAAAAAATGTCATTTTGAGAAAAACGCGTCTGTTTCAAACTTCACCATCAACATCAACATTCTTTTCGAATGTCGAATGTTCTTTAAACCAAAAATTTTTACAGGAACACAAAATTAGTGGATCTGGTTGTCATGGCATTGTATATCGGAGCAGCACTAACGCAATTTGCTTTCTACGCCTTCCCAGTAGAAGCTATCGTATCTGAGGTGAGGCGAATTCATATTTTCTTTTTTGATTTGCTTAGGTAGAATCATTCTTTATGCTCCGAGAAAAATATATTGTAAAAGTTAACACAATTATGGTAAAGTTAACCCAAGTCGATGTTAATTATTGCAACAACAACTGTTTGTGGTTACATTTTACAATATTTTTGCTGCAAAATGATTGTGGCAGGGTTAAACGCAAGGAATGGTTGGTAATACTGCGATATTTGGAACAAAATGGTGATATCGACTCGTTAATAATGTATATTTTACATAAAAATAAAAATACTCTTACCACCTTGGTGAGTAAACAACTCCAGATAAGTATTTCCGCAACTAAATTGGCATCCCCAGCAGGATCTCTGAAGGAAAAGAAATTATTTATTATCTCGCTATCGTTTCTAACGTTACTGAGAGAGTTAGATGATCAATTCACGTATTACCAACGTATTAAAAAATATGTCGGGAAATTTATCCTGCCCTCAGGTATATAAAATCACTCCGTATTATTTGAAACAATTTTTTAGCTCAAGTACATTTCGACAGCCGTCTATATGTCACCGTGGTTCGAAAATGACGCAGCGCAAAGGAAGACGATTTTATTCGTCATGATGAGGGCACAACGCCAACGATATTTGTCTCTCGGAGGATTCATGGATATGAATGTGGATGCTTTTGGATCAGTTAGTAGCTTATCACAATTAATACGCGTAATATTTATGCGTAATAAGGTTATTTTTATATTTTTTAGGTTGTCAGAAAGATATTTTCTTTCTGTGCTGTATTAAGAAACGTCTTGAACAATTGAGGATTTGATCATCTGAGCTTGGATCTTTTCTTCTTCTTGCGATGTAGATATGTGAATGTATTACGCACGGAAAGAAATCTGTGTAGCAAATATTAACATAATAGGGATTTTTTAGTAAAAATTAATACAAACTTATGTCTTTTAACTATACGTTTTTCATTATTTGCTAATATATTAACTACAAAGTATAATTGCTACAAGTATTTATAATTGTAACAATACTTTAACATTCATTGCAACATCACAATTAATTTTGGTGTGTTTTGATTTTTCGGTATCCATAAATTTTTCTGATGCAACACCATTAACTTCGAACAGCTTGTATATGCCTCCAGTTATTCAGTGATTCAACAGAGCTAGGTAATTTTAAAGTAATTATCTAATACCAGATGTACCATGCATTTAATTCCGCAAGGAAGTAAATTGAACTAATATAATTGTATAGATACATGAAATATTCGATACGTTGTGAAAAACAATTTTATAATTTGCCGACGGATAAAATTTTCCTGCATCGGTATTAGGTGAACCTTATATAAGATCGGAGATAATAATTTTATCCTTTCAGTTCATTTGATCCTTGAAATAGGTGGTTTCATAGTATCTAAAGTTTGTCTATGCTGTTAATATATACTTAAATTGTATAAAAACAGTTAATATATTTATTTTATGTTACTGTTATACATGTTCAGTATGATCAATGTTAAAATAGCCAAGAAATTGTGGGGTGATACGTGCATAAACTGCATGGAGGTACTACTAAAAATTATATCATTGGTAAGTGTTATTTACTTAAAATTAGCTCTAAGTTGACAGCATAGATAACACATCTTAGATATAGGCTATTCTCCCATGCAATTTGTTAGGAGAATCAGCACCCTCTATTGATGCTTTCCGGTACTAAAATCATTACGCGGTAAAATGGGTATTGCTCATTTATATTCCTTTTTCATTTTATTAATAATAGAATATCTATTTATGACAAAGAATGGGTTGAGATTGTAAATAAAACGTGTATTTGCAAAATATTTTGTAGTATATTTATATTATAAATAAAATTGCATCTTTTTTTATTAATAATAATAAACAGTAAAGCATTTTCTATAATACACAATACAAATTAACATAATACAGAAACACCCAGAAGGAAATGTAATCATTAATGAAAATGTGAGTTCCAGATAATGTTAACGTTATAAAATGCTATAATCGGAAAAAAATATTTTACCTCACTATTTTTACATACATCATGAAGCTAAACGCATATTTCGGAAGTCTAGGTTGAGCTTGACGGAACATTATATCTTACACATACATTACAACAAAAAATTTCTTGTGTCATAACACTTATTAACCCCAAAAAAATATCTTCAATATCACTTGTTATCGAGTAGGATCGCTAAAATAGATGTCATAAGATAAAAATACTACCACCGCCATCGTACGATGATTTCAGGTACTAAACGTGTGCTAACAATTTCTTAAAACGACTTGCTACCCCATGGTTGACAAGTTGAAACGTGTATTTGGCAGATGCAATGTTTTTGTTTAATCACACAAGCATATCTAAGTACAGACGTAATTATTGAGACAAAGGTATTAATTTAAAGATTGAAATATATCACGTGACAGATCATATTTCAATGGATTTAGAATTGATATCAGCATAAGTATTTGTGCTTTATAAATTCCCGATTTTACATACATACATACAATAAACATACTTAATTATAACCCTCCACAATAATTATGCATAACTGATCATTGAGAGTAGTTTATATTTTTATCTACTCTTACAAGTATTCTTCGTCCAACCATTTCATTACAAAGTAACTAAGGCGCATGCCCATAGAATCTAGGCAGACCCAGGGGCCACCAGGCGACGCGACGAAATATCTATCGCCCACTGGTTAAGAACGTCCGAATGTCACCCAATCGCGAGATCTGAAAGTCACTAAATCTTGCAGTTGGGCGGACTGATATTCTTTGGCCACGTGGTACGTCGTGCGCCGTGATTGTAGGATTAGTCACCGTCTTCTTTGCCCGATCTATTATAATATGTATGTCCTAAATATGGGAAAATTTGTAGGGATTTAGACGATAACTATCCTATGATTTGTTAAGAAAAATCAGGTGATTGAAGTTTCTTCCGGGTTTAAAAATAATTTTATTTGTAAAAATGATTTGATAATAAAAATATGTTAGTAGGTACACAGTGAGCATGTAAAGGTTGGAATAAATTCATTTAATATTCAGGTATTTTTTATCTCCAAGAAACGCTCAGACCCCTCGATTTTTGATTTTATTTGGTTTTTTTCTGGTGATTATTTTATGTACGCAAGTGACCGATAAACATGTTGTGCAGCTCACTTATTTTTTTAATGGAAACATTTATTTAAATTTTTAAATTCTACCTCAAATTCTGAACATATTTTATGTATCCATGTCCTATATCTGAATTTAACTGTTTCCGAAAAAAATTGTAGAAACCTAAAAAATTTAACCAAACTTAAACATTTTAATTATGTAAATAAAATCTTGAATTGATTCAAGCTCTTCTAGAATTTTACACTCAGAGCCGTCTATTAGATGAAGTTTTGCTCTCAGAGTCCTCTATTGGTCGAGTTGGTTTACCCAAAAGGTTTTCTCGAAAACATTATTGTGTCATAAATTTGTAATATTGTTGAGGATATGTATGTGTTGGTAAATGTGGATTTAGTAGGGTGGAGATAACATAAATTAACTAACAGAAGCGAACTTATAAAATCTAAAATAAAAAATGTAAAACTAAAAAAAATCTAGAATCTCTATATAAACTCGCATTGGTTATCTAAGAACCCAGCAAGCACCAAAGTAACTGAAACCGAGACTGGCACCTATTTGAAGTAGTTTAGACGTAATCGCGACTATAAATATTACTTTTTTGTATAAATTACTTTAATTACCAAATTTAAAGTCTCCTAAACGTAGTTTCTACCACAA
>JARFOC010063765.1:0-17488 GCA_031763485.1 Osmoderma eremita | reverse complement strand
TATATATATAAGACCTGATATGTTGTCGCACTGATTGATTTACCAACGCCCACCTCATATCGGACTGTGAAATTTTGAAGAGTATTTCCATTACATAGGCACCCACCAAAGAAATAAATTTGAAAAAAATCGTTCCTATGGCGGTGAAAAAAAAGAGATAATTTTCAAGATATGAATACTGAAAGAAAACTGCAAGAATATTTAGATTCCTCTTTCAAATACAACAAATTAAACAAAAGAGAGTTGAATCTGTAGCGGAATTTTTATCTCCAAAAATCAATTTTCAATATTGTTTCCACTTTTTTCGGTCCTTTGCTATTCCTCCCATTTGTTTACACCTATCTCATTTATGTCGGCTTTCGCTTTTTGAAGCCACTTTTCTTTGGTCTTCCTCTTCTCTTTCTCGTTCCTTCTCCTTCATATAAAACCTTCTCAGCACCTCTCTGGCCCGGCATTTGTTTTTTGTTATTATTGTATTTTTATATAAGCTCATCACCTCTCTGTTTGTGCGTCTTCTCCATTCACATTCAGTTGTTTTACGCCTCCCAATATCTTCCTCAAAATTTACCTTTCCCACATTTCCAGCTTTTGTTTGTCTTTTCTTGTGTTTCTCCAAGTTCGCTGGAATACAGAACCACTGATCTTATAATGGTCTCATGTACTCTCATCTTGACTGCTCTCGAAGGATTTTTCGCCTTTAATATTCTCGACAACGACTCCGTCGCTTTGTTTCCCTTCAGGATTCGCTTATATATCTTATATTTTTTTATAACTAAAACATCAAGGAATAACTGCGGAAAATGTGGTACAATCCACCACGAAAATAGGAATAAAAGAGTTCAGCAATGAACAGCTACTATTCCCACGAGGATGTAAAGCAGGCAATACAACCTACCGACAGAAGCTGGTTTAATGAGTTGAAGATCAGTTAGACTTCTAAGATGCTGAGGTTTCTCCTCAGTCTCTAAGAAAAACCACCTCTACCTTCTTAATTAGGGTCTGATCGCCAGCGTCTTTTAAATATCTAATGTTATTATCTTGCACCAATGGTTAGATGACTAGAGTGGCACGTGTTTCTAGTCGTTCGTGATGCTTGCTACTTTTCCCGTGTATTATCTTTTGGGTTATTGGTATGAGGTATGAGATTGTTGTAAAGCTTTTGATTAGTGATGTACCAAAGCACATCAGCCATCAGGTCGTAGAATTCTATTTTAAGCTATTTGTATAAAAATGATACCGTAGGTCCGAATGGGTTTGATCACCACTTTGTAAAATTGGAGATTTTGTTTTCCATTGTATCCTCATTCCGCAATCAATTTGCTTCGGCTTTCTTGAGACATGAGAAGCCTCTAGAGGAGTTTGGTATCAAGGCTGACACCTAAAGAATTTACACATAGGGGTTTTGAAATTTCAACATTGCTGATTATTGCTAGCGGGCTTCGTTCATTTTTTAAAGCGAAAAACAGGATTTGGTTGTATTTCAGGAATCATGCTTCTAATTGGAACAGGCCGTCTTGTAGGTTTTAGGAAGCGCCTATTGGGTCTTCCAGGGTTGGTCGGGAAATTTGTGATGATATAGTTGGTTTTTGAGAGGCCAAAAGTCAATATAATTTAATATTAACTGTGGACATAATTGATAATAATGAGGATAATTTGCGAGGCAATGGGTCTTCAGATTCGAACTGTTGCTGAAAATTGGTGACGGAACTCATCTTATTTGAGAAAGAAATTAATATCTCTTCCATCCTATAGACGAATTCCCATCTCACATCCAAAATATAATCCTCTATAGAAAATATAGGGAAAATTTATAGTATCGTTATGTAGACATGAGTAATTGGTAAATTGATGGGTAAATTGATTTAACAAAATTAATGCTATAGTAAATTCAACTTTTTCTTTTTGTTGTCCCATTCTTTACGCCTTTTGAGGCGTCGGGTTAGAGGTTAATGTCATCTTGCACCCACGTTTTCCAAACCTTCCTATTCCTTGCTAGTATTTCCATCTCTTCTACCGTCCTTTATTTTGTTCTTCTCCTATTTGATCTAACCATCTTTTTTTTTGTCGTGCTTACCTCCGTTATTGTACTTGCTATTCTCTCTGGACTCATCCTTAATGTATGGCCCAACCACTGTAATTGAAGCAATTGCTTTTTCTTAATCTTATTTATGATTGGTATTTGTTTTGTAATTTTTTCTGATATTTTCGTTTCTTACCTTGTCCCGTGTTTCTTCCCGCTATTTCTCATAAGTGTTCTATTTCTACGGCCTCTATTTTCCTTTTTCTTTTTGTGTATTATCCAATTCTCGACTGCATATGTCATTAATGGTACCATTATTTCATTGTGATGACTACGAAATTATCTGAAGATGACCCAGATAGAAGAAAACTTTTGCGGTGGTTATTCGTCAGGAAAGAAAAAAATAAGATGCTTTTCATCGAGTAAACATTTACATTGAATGGATATGTAAATAGACAGAATTCTAGGTACTGGATTGACCAAAATACACATTGTATGAGGTCAGAGCCACACTCAACGGTCAATGCAAAATTCCAATTTGAAAAAATTATCGATGATGTCGCTAGAGTTTTATATAGTGACATCACGAAAATTTAAAATAAGTGAAAATATCGCCTAAGAACAAAATAAGTTGACGTGTCCGAGAAGTTTTTTTACAAAAAGGTATCCTATTGAAGAAACTGAATTTATTCCATGTTAGAGTCCCACATTCTATTGTTACCAACATTGAATTGCTAGATTGAATTGAATTGCTACATTCGGTCATGCGGTTTGACGATGGGAATCCACGTATTCCCGAAGCACGTGTCCCGAATTAATCAATTTATTGTACGAAAGGAGTAATCCGATACAGTATGATTATGCTACTAATAGGATTACTGTGTTACCGTCCAGTGGAAAACATCCTTTTTAATATTAACTCTTGTAATGTTAGCTTTAATGTAATTGTTTAAATATATTTTAATTCAATCACGGATGAAAATATGAGTGCATTACACATGTATTTATCATGTAGATACAATAATATCAAACGAGATTTGAAATTAAATTGGACATGAATATGAATGAACGAAAAATCACGCTCAATAAATCGTACCGAATTCGGATACCAACTATATTTACCCATTACATACATAGATACATGTATATGGGGATTCTCCGGTTAAACGAAAAAGTAGGAAGCATTTAGCGCATTCCATTACTTTTACAGTGTGTTAGTTCGCTCTATGTTAGTCGCGCTGCGTTCGAATTCCCTTTATCAACTTCCCTCTTGTTTTATTTTATTCGTATTTGATTCGGCTATTCTACCACTACTTTTACAGTAAAAGTGGGCGGACGTACTTTCCGCTCCCGAAAATGATTTCGCCTGTAGAAAACGATGTCCGGAAAAAGCGTAGCGAAGCGGGTACAATGAGTTCCAGATAAAACGCCGATATCTACCTGTGCTTTCCTATAATACTGTTCGCGTACATTGGGCCTTGTATAAAAGCGCGATTGGTAGAGTGAGCTTCTTTTAGTCTACCTATATTCCTCTTCTGGGGATTGAACGCTTTATTCAGCTGTCGTATCGTTACTCGCCATCGATCCCCTATTGTAAAAATTTCGCCTTGTAACGAGAAAAGTACATTGCAAATGGTGGTGAAATTACCTACCCAGCTGGTATTATTCTGTGTTGTCGTGCATTCCGCTGTTCGCATGCGCAAAATTGTCCGGAAATATGTTTGACAAGAGCGAATGGATTCTTTCTATTTACAACACTAAAATATGAGACGATAATACCGTGCTAACTTGTAAGAATTCCATACATACTCATCTATAAAACTGACATCGGCGATTTACTCCGAGCAGAAATCGCCATGTTTATACGTTCTAGAAAGCGGGAATCACAAAGCACCCCGTCATCCATACCAACCTACCAAAAATAGAAACATCAACAAAACTTGAGGAATTGTGTGGACGGTAAATTCAAATGATGACAGGGTGATATATTGTAAAATATACCTTCCCCCCCCCTCCAATAATACTACTTGTATTCATTTAGATTGTGGTAACAACAATAATAATTGGGATTATTTATCACTGGAACCCACTATCTTGTTCCACACAAACGTAAGTAAACAATTTTTATTAAACCCCGTCAAATGATTTAACTTAAAGAAAATTTAATATTTTGACCCTTTAAATAAGGTCATTTTCAGTTGTATCTGTCGCCTATTCTGAGTTATACGGGTACTATGAAGTCATTTTCTACTACACGGAGCGGTAGCCATTTTATCTTGTTGATTCACAAAGATACACCTGACGTGCTTCTTACTAGATGGTTTAATCGTAAGTCCCTTTTTTATTTTCCCGCACCCCTATTTATAAACTCGTCAAAAAGGACGCTAATCATTGTTTTCTATACTACCAATCTAACAATAATGAAAAAACAAACTTTTAATATAAATGTTTATTTATTTATTTTATTTATAAATTTCGAATTATTAATTTAATTATGATTTCCTGATTTTTGCTCTATCTATTAACATTCTCTTTCTATTTTAAATAACCTTAGTTCGCCCCGGTGCGAGAACTGTCAGGCACCATATGAATTCAAGAAATACGAAGTTATTTACTCATCTGGACCTGAAGTGACTGTGGTCAAGCCTTCCGCACGATGACCAGTTTCAATTCTTACAGCCAGCACAACATTTCATCTTTCCATTTCTTTTTACATCCACATTATATGTATATTATGTCATTTTTTCCTATTTTTCTAACATAATTGTACTTAAACTTAAATTAAATATGATTAATCTTTATAGACATTCTCCTAAATACATACTATATAATTTCTACTTTAGAAACAATCTCAAATTTCTTTCAATTGATAATTTACATGTTCACCGAGGATTTTTGACCATGTTTCATATCTTAAACTTTCCTATCTCAAATTATACATGTTAATTGTTCATAATAATTAATATTGTTCCTACAGGTTCACTTTCACTATTCACACACAGCCATAGTCTATTTTATTTTTTGTATCTTTTTATCTCCTGAACCCTCGGTTTTAAGTGTTCTTTTGACATTTTTCTTTTAATGAGTATTATTTAATTGATCTTTTAATCTCTATGGAACTCTAGTACCTTATATGACCCTATAAGTAAGTGTCCCCCCTCCTTCTAAATGATAAATTTATATTTAGTTAATTTATTTTCATTTCATTAACTTTACTATACAAGGTGTACATAAATGATAGTACGTTCCATGACAATATATTGGCGGTGTATATCAGTTTTTGAATTTACCGTCCACACAATTCCTCAAGTTGTGTTGTTGTTTCTATTTTTGGAAGGTTGGTATGAATGACGAGGTGCTTTGTGATTCCCGCTTTCTAAAACGTATAAACATGGCGATTTCTGCTCTGACTAAATCACCGATGTTAGTTCTATAGATGATAGATATGTACAGATTTTATAGATATGTATGGAATTCTCCGTAAAAATCGCTTTTAAACTTGTTTGTCTACTATGATGTGCGACTGTGCTATGCTATTCAATGCTTTTAATGTGTTAACGTAAATATTTGTCCATATTTTAACATGTCAAATAACATTCTAACATAACATGTAAGTAATTGTTCAGTATAATTTCTCTTTTTGTCCTATCATCAATCTTTTAGTTTGTACTGCTGAAGAAGGTTTTAAATAAAAACCGAAAGCTCGAGGGAAACAAAGTTGTGGTTTGATTGAATTGGCTACATTCCCAAAAAAATTGTTTTTCGGATAATATTTATAATTGTTTAAAACAGTTTCTAGGATAGGATGCGGGAAATAAAATCACATAAGAAAGTACTCACTCCCCTTAACACCCTACGCCCCACCTACACCAACAAAAGAAATTGAAAAAGCACCCCCATACTTGTGATACATCGTTGAAAAGCCTGCAAAAAATGCTCTCCAGTGATATACGTACCTAGTAATTATACCGGGCGGACTTATAAATAACAAACCTAAACTTAAAAACAACAACACTCTACTTGTGTTGCAACGTTAAAAAACTGCAAAGATATACAGTGTCGCAAGTAGGATGTTATTGGTAGAAAGGAAGTGAGGGCACGCACCATGCAATGCTGGCAGGAGCAATGGGACGCATATACCAGGGGCAGCCGGATTAATAAAATATTTTCCAGCCTGGATGGATATGGAGTAAGCACGGGTAGGATACTACCTGGCACAGCTCCTGACGGGACGTGGGTACTTCCATGACCACCTCTACAGAATAGGGAAAGCGCAGCCCGCCGTTATCAAGACAGCGATAAAGATTTTTTGAATGAGTAAAATGGAGAGTGGAGACAAAGGAAATATGACAACTGTCAGCAGAAGATATAGTATAGTGGTTACGGGTCTCACACACTGAGTGAGTTATTACACAAAGGAGCATACCGGATTGTTTCCCTCCCAATAAAATAAAAAAATACCGTGTGATTTTCAATGTTTGTGATTTTTTTGTTATGTTGGTCATGTCAACGAAGGTTTATCATAACCATGATTTTCAAATTCAAATTTGTCACAGAAAAAATATATTATTTCGTGCAAGTGTTGCTGACAAAAATGTAAACCAAATTATGCACCTAAATCCTTATGTTTTAATACGTCATTTATCCCAGAAAATAAATCCGTTTACCTACCCATTAAACAATAATTTTCTACGTGATTTGAGCAACAACACATTACTTCCTTTTCCACGGAGTATAGTTTTACCTCTCTAGTTTCATCAATTCACAGAATTGCAAGGGTTGATCAATCTAATTCAAGTGCAATTGTATCCAATTGAAGTGTGGATGTTGACCATCTCACCTAGAAGACTTATTGGCCCTGTGCTTTTAAGACACTATTAATGCCAGACGATACCATAAACTTTTAGAGCCATGTATTAACCAACTCGATGACCTGGAATTAACAAACGGCTATTTTCAGAGGAAAACGACAATTGATTATTTACAAAAACAAGTCCAAATCGTTTAATTACCACAAGTTTGTGGTCGAGTAGGCCCTCTAATTTAACATCTCTAGATTTAAAAAGCATTGTGTTCCAGAGTAACACTGAGAATTTGGAGGAACTACCGGCATGAAATTGAAGAACCAACTACGAACTCAGGACTCGAAACATTAGTGAATATTGGATAATTTATCCTCCAGAGTTCAGTGTTGTTCAATCTGCTATATCTCAACAAGATAGACATTAATCACCGGGTATAATTTGGATATTGATAATGTCATACTATGACATAACAAATGGTAAGAAAATAAACTTTGCAGTATATGTGCTTGGATTACTAAAGTTATCAAGGCAGAAAATTTGTGTTTATGAACACCGGGATACTGCAAGATCCTATTTTGGAACCTTGTCTGTTTGTCAATATTTCAAGCAACCAAATTCTATTTTAAGTTTGTAAATGCTCATTTAATTCTCCCAAAAATTCATAAACATCGATTTAGGTACATTTAAACATGAAATAAGTAGTAATGATTTTTATTAATCTCAGAAAAATATGTATCTTAAGTATACAAAGCAAATAAACATTTCTAGAAAATTTTTTAGATCAACCTATGTAGGGGGGTTGGGTAAAGCTCACCGGTAACAAGAAATTCGTTACTTTCAAATTTTAGCATATAATAACGACATTTAAGCCAAAATCAGATGTGATAATAAAAATGGCCGTAAAAATGGAAAAAAAAATTCTTATCGGTATTCTGTAAAAAAGAATTTCTAATAAAAAAAGTAACAAGAAAGGGATTATGTAGAGGTATAAGAAAGAAATTACATTCCATATACATTTTATGCACCTCCCAACTGGCGCAAAAGCATTAACCGGAAATGGAATTCTCATCATCTTCCATACTCATAAAATGGGATTTGAAAGCAATGCGACTAGCACGTCGTCTTCCCATTTATTTTGGGGACCTTATTTTCGCGGCATCCTAATGATATCTAATGAAAATTTGCATTGGCAATGGCGCAATAAAACTGAATCGATATCTTATGATGAAGACCGGATACCATAAAACATTTCCTTGCGTGGCATTTCCTTCTCCTGTCAGGCGTTTTTCACCCTTATTCCAACGGAAATAGCCAACAGAAATTAATAAATCTGAATTGAGTTTCCGCCCTATTGGCATCCGGCGGGTTAAAAATAACATTCGGTATGGCATAAAGTCCGCGTGTCGGGTGAAATGTGGAAAAAGTTTTGAGCGATTAACCTCTTTCCGCGGGCAAATCATAAAAGAGCCCGAGGTCGTAAATTACGACTCGTAATACAATTCGCCGCATGTTTTGGCCAAAATATGTATTCCCTTTCCTGGAATTTGACCGAATTTTAAAGGGGCATGGCGGAAAAGTTTTTTTACGATTCTTCTCCTTCAGATGATAAGTTTCGCGATTTATATATGAGACAAGTTTTTGTCTGCGGCGCGCTTGCAACAACAGCTGTCCCCGTTTTGCCATGTTTAGCGATATCTTTTCAGAAGTGGCGACTCTACGACTTCAAACGAGATAAAATTGAGAGCGCGGGGAAGGGAGAAACAGAAGCTGTTGTGTGAGGATCCTTTTTCTTTACTCACAAAATATCGCTTTTTAGGAAATACGATTGTAGGTTGCTTCCGTTGAACCGATATCATGTCTGGCTCAAAATTTAACACATGTGTCTAAATCCACATTTTATCCCCTCCACTACCTACCTCGCTTGGCTAGGTGACCCCTACTCGCAAACTGATCAGTGCCGAGGTGAAGGGGTATTCGCATGAGAGTGCGAGACAGATTGGGCGAGAGAGATGTAGCAACCGTGGTGTATCGCAATAGATATACTCATTCAAATTGAGATGTAACCTGCTTAGATTTGACGCAATAAGTCTTACTGCTCCTGCGGTGTATTGCGTAATATTGTGAAATTTATATTGTAGTATAAATTACGTTATGTTATATATATATTGACAAGGAAATGTGTATCTTTAATAAGCCAAGCACTAGCCTATCTTAAATTAATCAGTCTTTTAAATCGATGCGTCTTATTTATAAAGGAATCATCGCATATACAAGAAAAAGTAATAGAGGTAGTTTAATATGTTCTTTCTATTAATCCAGCTATTGTGAGAGCTATCATAGCTGAGCCACTTGACGTAATAGTTGTTTCAGTCCCTTCGCATCATTCCTTTGCACTTTGCCTTTTGTAGTTCCGGTTAATAAAAACCTCCGAGAATTGGTCTTCCGTTCATATCCTCCAGTAAATAGGTGACAGGGTTAGTTACTTATACTTTGTAGATTTTATAATGCTCAGCGCTCCAGTTAGGCCTTTCCCGAATATTCCCTTGTACTTGAAAATACGAACAGTATCACCGACTTTAAACTTATATTTGCCGATAACGTGCATGTTACTGTAGACGGTAGATAGGAGATGTTGTTTCTTCTCTGCCGTAGCGTTACGAGGTTTTATTTTAATAGTTCTCTGTTTTGTATTACAGTACTTATCAGTTATTTTGGACAAAATGTCTATACATGTGTAAGTACCTCTCAAACTGAACGCCTTGCGCAACGAATGCTTGATTGTGCGAACATCAGTGCAATAATAGAGGCTTTATTGGTACTGTATGTAGAATAATAGTTAATATCACCATGATATTATACGCATATATAAACATTAATGAAAATGTAAATATATATGCACATAATGCTTTTACATCACACAACATAGCTCTGGTTATGCGCCAGATTAGAAGCGGGGGACATTCCAACGCACAGACAGCTATTTCGGACTACATAGTCCTCATCAGTGTACGACGATAACACAGACGACAACAATTTACGATTGTGTCTCTCGTGAAATCATCGCCCTGAGTTCTCCGCTCTACGCTAGATGTCACCTATGAGTTTTCATGGCCACATCTATTGTAAAGTGTATGCATACGCGTGCTGAAAAGGTTGTAGGCATTCCCCGTCGTACACTGATCAGGACTAAGTAGTCCGAAACAGCAGTATGTACGTGGGAATGTCTGTCGCTACTAATGGGATGCATAACCAGCTGTGTTATACGATCCAAGAACATTACGTGCGTATATATTTACACTTTTATTAATGTTTATATATGCATATAATATCATGGTAATATTACCTTCTTGCCAGAGTATTGGAATAAGCAATTTTCAGAATTTTTATTTTGTTAATAATAGTTAATCCCATGCCGATTTATCAGCCATTTAAAATTCGGTTGTAAAATTCCTTCCCTCCATCTGTTTGCATATTTTTCGGAATCCGTCCTTGTAGAATTTTAAGAATTGCGTTTCGAATATCTGCCGCTTTTTTATTCTTTAGAGGACGCGGCCGGTACTTCGATAAACGGTGTGGATTTGTATCAAACAAAACACAACCTGTTGATAGTGCTGATCTTAAAACGTGAATTACAGCAGCTTGCAGACTATTACCACTTGATACATTTGAAAAGCACTTGTAAACTACCACAACAATCTGCAGTTTGATTTCGAAAAATTCAGTAACAAGAAGGTATATAAATAGACGCTAAGTTGAAAAGAGTAAAAACAAATAATAATGCAGGTAATCTCTGGCTATTATTTATCCTTATTAAAGAAAAGGTATTAAGGGTGAAGAATTTTAATATTGACAGCCTGTATATATTGCAATATTACGAATTGGTAACTAACTTAATGAATTGTAATAATAATAAATTTGGAATATTTTTTATTTATGTGAAGTTGACACAAGTCGGACAACATCTGAATGACAATTAACTGACATTTGCTAATCTAATTATAACAACTTCAAGAAGAAATTGAAAGGTTTGGTGCAAAAACCGGCAAGCTCCACTTTTTAGTTAGATTTCGCTCTACTTCTTGCGCAGCATCGTATGGAATTGAAAACTAACAGCCCCACGGTTTCTAATACGAAATATAAATACAAACGGAGATGTCTTTATAATCATTTGGGGCAAGAACCGGCCAGCTCCGGAGCTGTCTGTTTCTTGTAGCAAATCATAGATGGTGGTGTCCTCGCGTCGAACATGCTGCGGTGTGCACTTGCGTATTAACATTAGTTTTAACTACGTGTTGGAGTTTAGACGTTTTCTGAATGTAGTGTGCGCACAATTTTGTCTATTTTGTTAACTACTGTTTGATATAATGGATAGTGCAAGCAGTGAACCTGAACAACAACAGCTCCAAGATAGCGGTAGTTAGTATCAACCCTTCGATGAAGAACTAAACCGCAGGAGTGTGAATGACGAACCTGGGACAAGCGGAATCAACAAAAAAAAAGGCAAGAAAAGAATAAGAAGTCTCTGTACATGGAGACGTAATGTAATAAAAAGCAAAAAAGCTAAAGGGGAAGAACATGTTAACTGGAGAAATAAAAAAGAATGACTGGACCGGATTATAAATGCAAGTACAGGTGCTTTTCAAGAATACATGAAATTCAGAGGCAGAGTATTTTGATGCAGTTTTGTGACATTGGTAACAAACACAAACAAGATATTTATTTAGCAGGCTTGATATAAAGCGTCGAAGGGCTAAACAGGAGAAGGCAGGAGACGCATGTTTACTATTTTCTTTCAATTTCGGTAGAGTACAGAAGACCATATAGTTTGCAAAAAGGCATTTTGCTCTTTGCATGGTTTAACAAAACTTCGAGTAAAGAGCGTGGCAGAAAACTTGAAAAACGGAAATTTAACACCAAAACAAGATGGGCGCGGAAGACACGGAAATAAAGCCAACAAGATACCCGACGAAACTCTTGCTCAGATAGACGAACATATTAGGAGTTTTCCTAGACGGCGCTCACATTACAGCAGAAGCGACAATCAAAAAACGTATTACTTGTCTTCTGAACTGAATATAACAAAAATGTACAAGTTGTATCTTGCTAAATATGAGCCAGAGCAGTTTAAACTGTATGAAGATGGAGAAAAAAATATCTTAAAGTTTCTTACAATTTTTATTATCGACATTTTAACTACAACTACAATATAAATTTTGGGCAACCTAGATCAGACGCCTGCCAAACATGTGATAGGTTAGAGAACAGCATTGCAGCTGAAGAAGACGTAGACGCAAATAAAAAATTGCTGTTGGAGAAATCCCTCCATTTGGCAAAATCTGAAGTATTTTACACATCTTTAAGAGAAAAATCTGCCCAGGCCAAAGATTTTATAATTTTATAATTTGAAATCAAATTTTCTAGTTTATCGAGTTTCCTTACTTTGCATACAGTTTTTTGTTGCTACTGAAAAATTTTAACAACATGGAGCTGACCGGTTTTTTGCAACAAACCCTTCAATTGTAACCTTTTCAAATAATATCGAAAAACCTAAAAATGTATTTGAAAATATAATTTGGAAATCTTACTATAACAATAATACGAACATATAATTTTAACGAAGGAATTGATTTATCAAATACCTTATCTTATACCCATTGTATGTGTGTGTTCCAACTCCCTTCAAATCTTTCTACCTACAGTTTTCCAATCATCCCTTGTTTTGTACTCGTTTTCTTCGTATCCTTTTTTTTTTTAACTTCTCTCACAGACTTTACTTTTCTGACTCTGTAATTTGTTTAACTCTTCTCTTCCAGTTCTCTTCTCTTTCAAGTTGAAACGAAAGTTACTCAGTTTTAAAAATAAAGTTATTAAAAAAAGTATCTGCATTTTATAATTTTTCACCAGATCAAAGAGATTGTCAGTGCTTGCACCATGAATTTTATATATGTAGAAAATGCAATGAATGCATGATATAATGATATTCACATATACACATCTTTCATATGATCGTACTCCGTGCTCATTCGTGCGTAAAGTTCCTCGTATTTCAAGAAGACCTAAACAGACGACATCCTTTAACACGCCTTTGATTATGCACCGGAAACATCTAACGTCACGTAAATTGAAAACTAAAATGGAACACGTAAAATACTTGTTATACAACTATAAAATGCCATTTACGTGTATCGTAAAACTCTACGCCAAAGACGTTTAATTTACTTGTTCTCGGAATTAACGGCTTACGCGTCAACGAGCGACACTAAAACGCAGCTCGCAAATCCTTTTTACGATTCTCATGTCGTTGTGATATTTTAGTTTCGTCAGCGTGATAAAACTTAATATCAAAGTATAGGTAGGTGAGGAAACTAGACTTTGGGCTATTATCAAACCTCAAGTCAATTGGTTGGAATTTATGTATACAAATTTGAACTCAAATAAACCAATTTATCTAGTACAAGTTGCTTAGGCGTCCGCCATAGTCCCATATTACTGCGTGCTGTAATATATCATACAGAGCTGCGGTAGATTCCCATGAGATAAGGATAAATATAATGCAAAATTTATTAAGGCGCTTGTGTAAATTATATACAATTTGTTACCTTGTATAATTGCGTTCCGATTTTGATTTATCGGTTTTGTGGGATGGAGCAAATTTTGTTTGCAAATCACTAACTGATTACAGGAGACGAGCCAAGTGTCAGTCAGCGTCGTGTTCAACGCACATTCCATAGATATACGAATATGGGTAAAAATGGATATTACGAACGATTATACCTTCTCAAATAAAAACGTCCGTTTTAGTAAAGAAAAATAAATGATATCGGGATGAAGGAAATATACAGTGCGGACATAAATTGTGTCCCCCCCCCCCTCTCGTAACTTTTGAAGGGATTGAGATAGAGAAAATGAGGTGAAATTAGAGGTAAATTATGATATTTAGGTAATAGCGAGATGCACTTGACTTAAATCGTAAGATATAGGGCGTTGTTGTTTTTAAAATTTTAAATGGAAAGTAAGTTCATATAAAACCTCATTTCGAAGATATTTTTATTATGTTTACGCCAGTATAAATATTTTTACGAATTTCTATGTTTTAAGGACATACAATAAATGAATGAGGCACTTCACATTTCTGATAACCCTCGTATTTATTTTATTTTCTATATTTCCCAGGAAACATGTTTTAAAATTTTAAAGAAACGTCAAAATATTATTTAAGCCGATTTATTTCTGACGTGTTTACCTATTTGGTGCTCCACTTCTGTTCTTTACTTTTTTACAACGATTGAATCCAGCCTACTAAGTTCACTTACAATGAACTTTATTGAAAATATAAAAAACTAAAGTAAAATTTTTATTTCTAGGGACTATTCGACGAAAGTAAAAGGAATGTGTATTATTTTTCTGATGGTCTATATTTATGTGCTAGCTAAAAACATTATTGCCGCAATTTTTTCTTCTAAAGGGCGAGAGCTTACCATTGTAATAGTCAAATTAAATATTGTTAATACTGTCAAAAATACATCGGATACGTTTCCTGGGAAACATGTACCATTAATTAAATACGAGGGTTATCAGAAAGATATCTTTTATTGCGGGTATGTCTGTAAAAACATAAAAAATCGCAAAATTGTTTACATAGGCGTAAACATAATACAAATATCTTACAAATGATGTTCTATATGAACATACTTTCCATTTAAAATTTTAAATATAACAAAAACAATGAAAAAAGTGTTGATTAGTAAAGATTGCAAGATCTGCGGGGCAGTGTAATAAACGCACTGTATCGGATCACTCCCTCCGCACAATAGATTAACTAATTCCGGACACGTGCTTCGGGAATACGTGGATTCTCATCACCAACCTCATAAACAAATGAATGAATTCGGTCATGCGGTTGACGGTGTGAATCCACGTATTCCCAAAGCACGTGTCGCGAATTAATTGCGAGGAAGAAGGGATCCGATAGAGTGCGTTTGTTTCTTCGTAAGCGTTAATGCTTTAGGCATATCTATCACACAATATTTCAACCTTAAATAAATGGTATTTGCTCAATAGCTATTAAACAGACATAATATTCGTTGTTAATTGGTATGTAGGAAACTGCATTTCAACCTATATCCCGCGGACCTTTTATCTTTTATTACACCTTGCCATATTAATACTTATTTTGGTGTAAATCAAAATTAAACGCGTTTTCAACTATTTTGTGTTGCTTGGGCAGTGTGTTTAAATTGTTGATTCCGCAAACACCTGTGTACATCTTTGCTGTAGCTTCAATAACGAATTAAATTAAATGAAAACGATAGGAGTGTGTGTATTGCAAAATTGAATTTAGAATCTCTAATTTTCATGTGTGTTAATCTTAATGGAACCTCAAAAAGAAAAATCGTGTATAACAGGTTACGTTTTTCAACAATTATACACCTCTCGCGCAAATTAAACATCAGCAAACCGAACTCAATCTCTAAAACTTAATTAACGAATCGCTGGGCAAATGAGAAAAACCTTTTTCCAGTCTCCTCACACCCAGTAGCCCCCTCCTGTAGCGGGTCTCCAATAATAAACCGGTCGCTGGTATCCCGGAATGAGATTTCAGGCATTTCGCGAACGGGAACAAGCCCAAAAACTCAGATCTAGCGCAAGAAAGGACGTTCCGTCATAAATTACGGTTACAGCCCTCGGCCCGACGCATTTTAACTTAAACAAAGAGTCTTCCTGCGATAAAGGGTCGCGCCCCGTCTGTATACTGGCGAGTCGCGGAGTGCTTATCTTTAAAATTGAAACAAATATCTTAACTGTCAGCTAGCATTCGTGCCGCGACGGCGTTCCGAAATTCCACTTGGGGGAATCCCGGGGGACGCATCGGCTCCGCGTGGCACTGGTTTTGGGCGTTAAATGCGATGAGAATAAATAATCGCGCGAATGAATGGAATAGCAAACGAAGGAGATGCCCTTTGTTTAGATAGTGTTTCGCATAACTATTTATCTGCAGGTTTGCCACATTTCTAAACAAATGTAGGTATCATTTGGGGCAAAATTATGAAATGTTCCAAGTGTCTGTGAGGTAAAGTGTTAATTTTTTATTAAGTAGCGTAAGTAATATTCACAATTAGATCAGGTATCCATACAATATCATTTTATTTTGGCACAATAATGTCATATTCACATAACAAAGTTGATTCAGAGCTGAGCTATTTAAATGGTACTTAAAAAAAGAAATTCTACAATAACAAACATGTACGTCAATGTCATTCTGATCGCATTTGACAGTTGAAACCAATGTGGTAACTTATCGAAGTCAAATTCACTACATTGCGAAAATGTAGCGAATGTAGTGCGGGATTGTGCTCGCTGATATGGTACCAACTAGCACAATCCCGTCATATTAACGTTGATATTTGGTAATTAACGGTCAGCAACGTCACATGACAGAAAAATCTCGTAAAGTTTCACGTCATTTTAATGACTATATTATACATGTCATATTATATTTGAACAATTTATTGCTCAAGGTCTTCTTACTCATATCAATATCTTTAAACGGCTCTTATTTCTTGAAATGTGACTTTTAACTGTTAAAAGTATATACTTTTGAATTTCACAATCTAATTATAGCGTTGACAATGAAAGGAGATAATAGAGAAAGGATCTTCAGGATGTCTTGCCGTTTTGATAAAATGTAAAACATTTGTAGACTACTACTAACTACTAAGTGGACTTTAATTTAGTACACGTGTTTGGGGATATGTGAATTCCCGGAACACGTGTCCCGAATTAATTATTTTGTTGTGAGGTAGGGAGTGATTAGTTATATTTTCTTACTGCCTCATAGTCCTTGTAAGCTTTACTGAACTTACTGAATAATTAATGCTAGTAAACAACGCACCAGCATAGTAATATTCACTGATAATACTTTGTACACAGAAACTTTATATTACATAGGAAACATCGTTCAAATCTTTATCAATTACCATTATCCAGTTCGCAGAACAGTAGCATTTCAAGTCAGGTTTAATAACAGTAGTTTAAACTTGTACCTACGATTAAATTGCATACCACTTGCTACAATCAAGTTTTAAATGGTTCCAGAATTTGGAACTTTAATTTTTAATACCAAGCTGAAGTAAAATAACAGATTTTACAAAGGAATAATAATACACTACTGCAATGATTGTTTTTTTCACAATATTTGACTTATTGTCAGACCTTCATGCATCAACTTCAGAATGGATGTGGATATATTTTAATTAAATTGTCAACACACTTTATCTTATTATGCGTCACTGTGGATTATGGTTAAAACCTTGGTGTTTGTGTAACTTTTTAGCAAATGCCATCAAGAAGCCAGGGTAGGTGATGTGACTTTGTGGCCGTAAATATATGTATACATTATAGTCATATAAAACATGCATACACAAAGAGTAATTAATTTTGATTTTGGAGTTTTGGGGAGATAATAAAATGAATAGCTGCTGTATTTGCAAATGGCACTACCTTGTCGCGGTGTTTCTAAAGAAACATTAATAATAGCTACTCAAACCTCTAGAGGTGTTGTAATGGAACGGTAAAAATAAATAGTATATTATTTGATGAGCGTATAATGCCTATCATAATACACGAGGATGAAAAGTTATAAACACGAGTGAAACAAGTGTTT
>JARFOC010063745.1:0-17490 GCA_031763485.1 Osmoderma eremita | reverse complement strand
TGATCGCAAGTTCCAATAACGTTTCCTTCACCTGCTAAAAATAACTTTATGGTGCAAATTTACTTCTATGTGAATTAGCACTTCTAAAAATGACTATGAAGTAGGGATTACTGGGTGTGTTTTCAAAGTAATACGTGTATGCCAGCGAACGGCCATATGTAAAATATGTGAAAGTTATCGCCATGCTACAACTTTTTACCGAAAATTAAGATTGCTTAGAACAAAGGAAGATAATGAAATACTTGAAGCATATTTTTCTATCGTAAAAGTATTCATTATTTTTCACTAGCACTTGTCACTTAATCGTTGTTTCTACAACTGGCCGTCTGGTTCGTGGAACGTTCTTTTTGCGTTCCCATGTTATGTCGCGATATACTTCGAAGTCATTTTAATAGTCGTAATTACGTTTCTAGATACCTATTGTGCTAGTTGGGTAGGTTATGGAGTAGGTATTGGGAAACTCTAAACACACATGCCTCTACTTTATGACTTTTCCAGTTGCAATTGCATGAATTTTATACATATCCTACAGTCCTGTTGCTTTCATGATAGAATATAAGAGGTAGATAACTCCACAGAACTTCAAAGTATTCAACTAAGTTCAGTTTATCATTGCAAACGTTTCATGGTCTTTTTTCAATTAATGTAATTATATTGGGTTTTAAATGAGTCTGTAATTTTATACTGTTTCACTAACATTGACTTAAAAAAGTCCAAGGAATATTTTTTTCCACCACACCCTACGTATGTGTTTATCTTCGCGAATGCGATATTGACACCGAATACAAACAGCGGAAGACAACAAACTCGATAGTTACGCGGGTGTTGATATGATTGGATATTGAAGACAAAATTGCACTTGAGTAAATCGATCTTGAGTGTCCTGTGGGGGTTTAAATTGGTCTCACGGCTTGTTACGCAATCATTGTGTTTATTTCCTCTTTGCTCATTTTCTCTCATACTTTAATAATGCAACAGTAGTCTATTACACCAATGCAATGAGTTTTAAAAATAATAAATACTTTAAGAAACACATTAGTTATCTAAAAATAAAATAAATTAACTTATATTTAACATCAATAAACTGAGGGGAGAAGAAATGACTTATTTATAATGAATAGGTGATAATAAACATATTTTATACTCGCGAAAACATTATTTTTTGTTTAAAAATTTATTATTTAAAACATTTACGTTTAAAGACCAGAAATTCCTCCAACATTAAAAAAATAAACAAAACTTTTTTATTCCGCTTTGGTAAATATTAAACAGAACCTTGCCTGCGGAAGGACGAATTCGACTTCTTTTTAACCGATATTTTGCTTGTTCCGTTTCACACCCGAGGCAATTCCGTTCGAGAATGGATCCGGCAAACTCCTTAGCCAACTTTTTTTCTTTTCAAGAAAAGCGAGGGAACGACGAGTTACAATATTTCCCCAATAATATTTATTGAACATAGTCAACAGCAAAAACTTCCGCCGATATTTGGGCCGGCGTAAAAAACCTGCCTTTATGGGTTTTTGAAATGTCAACAAATTCGTCTAGGTTAACAAAGCATGGGTTAGCGCTACTTAAAATTATATTCGTTAGATGAACTATCTATTATCTTCTAAACAGGAGAATATTTCAGTAAATTTGGTTTTAAGTAGGTAACTAACTACCCGCATCCCTGCAAGGGTTTTTTTTTGAAAGTTCTAATTACAAGAAGCTTAATAGCTCCTAACTTTTCTGTGTCGTTTTATTGCATTACTTTTCTTTAGGTGGTGTCAACTTCCTTCTGCATAGCATACTGCCTACGGAAGGCCGACGTGTGGCGGACCGCTCACAAGTTGAAGGCGATGAATCCCTCCGAAAGCATACACGAAGTGGTTAAGGTAATTCGGAACACGAGATAAAACTTATCAAATTCACTTATACCACATTCCATTCCCCAAGAGCAAGATACGAACGGCGATATTGCGACAGAATTATAAGAAGCAGCAGCAATTTAATTTTCAGTAAGTTAACGGAACCCGAATCAATCCACGTTAAGAAGGAAAGAAAATTTAGTGTAATATGCGATTTCAGCAACAATAAGATCGCTTTGGAAATGACCGGCGCAATCCAAAGGTCGGAGACTGGTTTTTCAATAGACGAATTTAATGTTTATATCAGAGAAGAAGCTATATCCAGTCTGTATGTCATACGTAAGGTATGTTCCGTAATATAGTCAACACGAGTACGTTATAAAAAAAGTAGAATATCTTATAGCCACAATATGTATTGCGATAAGATAGACAGACGTATATAGTTATTTAAGCTTTGTAGATAGATCTCTGTAAAAACTATACCATACACAGACATACATATGTCACATATGTACAGTCGTCAGCAAACATATGAAATCAGTAACAAAAACTAAGTTATTATACGGAGTGGGCAAAAAACCTTGATCCCACCGCTTCGACGATATATCTATTTATAACGATTAGTCACGATTTGCATTCGTTCTTGCTGGAGTATGAACTATTTAATTTGATGGGTTTGGAACTCCGCTAGGGCTGCTGTCAATTGTCTGACCTCTATCCTCTGTCGGTTAGTACTTATTGGTTTCATTTGTTCTTTTATATCTTATCAATTATTTGCTTGGTGGGTAAATTTAAACATTTTAACCATATTGTTTATATTATATTTGTATATACTTGGAATATGAGCAATTATCATGATTATTAATTTACTAACAATAAATTGTTCTGTGAATCGTTTAATCTCTGTTGGGCGAATCAAAAACGATTATTATTATACGAATTATCGTTCTTTCGTTTCTTGATTGTCCTGTGTTTAATTAAATATTATAAACTATCTTTCAAGGCAACAAAAGTTGCAGAAATAATAATTATGGATATAGTTTTCCTACAGAAGCATCAATGGCACACGAATATAGTGTAGTATAATATATATACATATTTGGTCACTCTGGATTTTCACATGAATCTTTTGACACTGAGCAACAGAATTCCATCTAAGAATGAAAAAAATACATGCATGTGTATAATAATGTTAGTACAGCGCTCTTCTTGAAACAGTAAATGTACAATAATAATAACAATAATAATGGTATATTACCCACCATTGTTGGGTAATTACAGAAAAATATAAATTGTGTGTAGAATATGTACTTCCTTAATTACGCACAATAATACAAAAAGCTACATAAAATATTACATGTAGAATTAAAGAAAGTTTATGAAAAATATCTTCGAACTGCGACCAAGGTACGATTTTATATAAAAAAAAATTAACTACGATTTATGTTTTATTTTAAATATTTGGGGAAAAATCAATTTAAGAATGCCAGGAAGTAAATCATGCATCAAAAGAAGCGGTGAATTGTCAATTAGGGAAGCTACAAAATCCTTTAATATACATATTTAAAACGACGGTGATTAGGCACGTAAAATCTTATAACCGGGTGCCACGGTATTTCAGTATGAGGCTGCTAATAACACAAGACAAGACGCAAAGAAAAATAATTGGGAAATGATAAAGCATTAGAATATTTATCTGACACCAACAACATAAACAAGAATTACTTTGTTTTAGTTAAAGTGCCAGGGAAGAAATCTTTTACTTATTACCTTGTGGAAATAATAAACTGTGGGAATGACAATGAACTTAAATATTTATGCAGAATTTCAAATTCTGGCAAATTTATTAATGATTTCACCGAAGCAGTGATAATGTATGTAAGTTTCCGGAGCCATTCTCGATATCTGGAACTCCAGGTTACAGTTCAACATTGCAATTTAATGTTAGTTTAGTTTCAGAGGCTACAATGTGAAATAGATTTACCACATGTACTTCTTCTTTTAGTAAATGTAGTAAATAGCTATTTTATATATGTAAGATTAGTTACTACTTATTATTCTTTTTATATTCTTACTTTTTGAACCTTTTTCATTTCCAATAAATTTTGTTTTTTTAAAGTTGAAATTAATTTTTTTCTAGAATATTCTTTTCCAAACATCTCATCATTGTTTTGATATGTCCAAGCGACTTACTTATTGCTTTACAAAAGCACTCTATAATATAAAATGTATGCATAAATTAAATGTTGTTTAGATAACTGTAGATCAGTGACAAACAATTTTATATCTTTTTGAACTAAATATAAAGATATTCTGTTGAAAGACATTACAACACACAGAAATTGCAGAAATTCTCTATGCTCAACGAAACGCATCAAAGTTAACCGCACCATTGGCTAGCTACATTTTAATGTGTTTAGGTAGGTAAATGTGGCATCAAATGTTTATACCAACAATCGTAACGTTTACTGTTTGTAATAAAACAACAGTCGCATATATCTTTCTGTGATGCGTGCTAACAACATTACGGCTACTACAATGTATTTTATATTCGGGTATTGCAGTGTAAAATGTTTAGCCCTCTGAAATTCCAGTGATCAAAGAATCACAAAATCTGACAATCTACGATTTATAAACCTATATACTGTTACGATCTCCCCTAGGATTTTTTGTTTTTTTTATTACGAGGTTTATCTGCATGGTACGCGAATTTGCGTACAGTTTCGTTTTGATTTACTATTTAATGCGTATTGATGGCTACATACTAAAATTTTAAGTGCCTATATCTCTTCCTCAGTTGGTAAGATAGAAGTCTACACGTTTAGGGAATAAATGAGACCAGGCGGAAGCAGATAATGGGACTATTTGAAGATAAAATAATTATTTTTAAATATATTATAAAATCATAACATATTCTCATACGTAACACTACACAATACAAAGTTTGGAAGGCGACTAGAAACTAAAGTTAAGGATTCATACAAGATACCATGCGAGCCAAGAAACATAACAGCAGTTTCTAGAGGTGATGTTGGTACTATTCAGTGCAGTCTGCAGTTGCTGTAATATGAAAAGCGCAGGAGTGGATTTGTATTTCTATTGTACAAGACGACAAGTGTCATCCAGATAAATAGGAATGTGCTGTTACTGTCTAAAAACCCATCTAGTAACGAAATAATTGCTCCGACGCTAAATGATAAATATAAATAAACTACTACAAAATCAAGCATAGCTAAAGTGGCTAAAATTATTCAAATAATATGGTAAATTGTCCAAGGGGAAGAAATAAAGTGTTTTTTTTAAGTAAAGAGGAGAGAAGTGAAGAAAGACCAGACAGGGAACATATTTCGTATACACAATACGGGGGTTGTTTAGGTAAATTCGTTGTGTAATTACTTTATATAGTAAGTAAATATCTCTATTTTTTCAACATACACGAATGCTCTGAATGTATGTACATGCTGTCATTAATAAATAATTTGCACTTTATGCTTGCAAAAACATGTTAAACCCATCACAGCATGAATTCAAAATGAATTGGGCAGGGTTTCGGCCCGGCGGTTGACCCTCTTGTGGTTGGAGAGTTGGTCGAACGATCCTAAAACGGTTGGGGTGGTGGTTACCAGACATCCATCCTCCCAACGCCTCGGCTGTGGTAGCCTTGCGTGTCATATCTGGTAAGTAGGGCGACCGTGCCTGTAAGGCGGAAGGACTTGTCATCTCCCAAAACAGGTGGGTTATCGACGGACCATAGGAGGTAACCCTAGCTAGTCGTAGGTGATCCTATCCTAGGTTTCTGGGTAACAGACATCACGGCTGGTCGCAAAGAATTGGGTAGAGCTTCGGCTCAGCCGCTGGCTGTCTTGTGGTTGGAGAGTTGGTGGAACGATCCTAACACGGCTGGGGTGGTGGTACCTCGTAACACCTCGACTTTTGCGAGACATATCTGAAAAGGCATCGAGAAATCGACCCCGAAGGGTAACGCATCAAACGTGGAAGAAGGAACTCTTCCGACATGGGTAGCACGGGTAAGGGTGCCCACCGACCTATCGGTCCGGTTCCTTTATAGGTGTCGGACCCGTACGAGCAGTGATGCTGGTAGCTCGTAGGCGGAAGCCGTATGCTAACGTGGGGTCGGCTGTCGATTCCCCTGTGAGGGGATGGGCACAACGTTTCTGTATACATTGTCGTTTGGATAGCCAAAGAGGAAAGAATCCAAAGGGGTCAAGTCAGAAAGACCACCTATTTCCACTGACCAGTCGATAATTATAATATTCGAGCATAGTCTCGAAGAAATTTAATTGTGGTATCGGTAGTGTGAACAGTAGTACGATCCTGTGGGAAGTATAAAAATTATATTTCATCGGCGATAAGTTGTTCTAAAATGAGAATTCTATATCGTGCGGCATTGATTGTTTCATGAAAGAAAATTAGTCCCATTACTCTTCTACGTGATATTGCACAGGAGACACCTATTTTGATGAGATGCATATTATTTTCTACAGACAAATATGAATCTACAAAGCACCAGTGTCGAAAACTTTGAGAGTTTACATACCTGCTAAGATGAAACCAGGCATCATCGGTGAAAAATGTAATGTCCAACAACTCATCGACAAGACAACAACAATAAACCAGACACAAAACTTTCCGCGTTTTTTCAAAATCTAGTGGTAAGTGGTAGTGGTAGTGCAGTTCTCCGCTAGAGACATCTATAAAAAAAACTTGCTCTGCCGTAAATGGCATTCTTGATATCAATGTAAACTTTCAATTCAACAAAAATGTAAAAGATTCATGCGTTGCTTTTAGAAATCCAGAGTTTATAATATTCAACTAAACACAGGACACCGAAGGCAAGCAATAATAAAAAATAGCGAATAAGGCCGATACTAACTGACAGACTACAGGTTATAGTGAAACAATTGACAGCAACCTAACCAACCTTAGCGGACTTACAAACCATATTTGCACAAAAATCCTATTTTATATGTTGTATGCTCTACAAACAAGTGTGGATTTACTGGTGACTTAATAGAAACGATTAGCACTAAAAGAACGGAACCCTTGATTGTAAATAAAAGATAAATTCTGGAAATACTAAAAGTTTTAATAAGGCGAAATGATATTAAACGCAATAATCATGGGGGGCGAAGTAAATTATAAGTGGAGTGATACAAGTTCTAGTTTACTTTCTGGTGGTTGGCGGCGCTGTAGTTAGCGTACTTCCGGTACAAACGGTAACGCGGAAAGCCATTTTATTATTGATGCTTGTCAGATGCAGTCAGCTGCTGGCGCTTGTTTGGTTTGGTTAATTTTGTTCTAGATTTTGTTACTAGTTACAATTAGTTAGTGTAATGATTAATATAGCACAGACTCTTATTAGCTTTGGTCGCAGTGCAGTCAGAAACCAGAAATTGAACCACGCTTGCGCACCAACTGCTATGCGTTCTCAGTGCTACAATCAGAGATAATATAGTAAGGATATAGTAAGGCACTTTCAAACTTGAGAGGATGCATAATGCCAACCAAAATTGCATTCATTCGTCTATACAAGTTTTTTTTGCCCAATATTAATGGGGCACTTAACGTTAAAATTGCGTGCCTATCCCTCTGGTGGTCTGCGAACCCAACTAAACAGATTACCGCGCCAAATCTCATATATATCAAACTTGACAGGATGCATAATGCCACCAAAATTCTATTAATTCTTCTATACAAGTTTTTTTTCGCATAATATCCACAAAATGTGCCAGAAAGTTTGCAGTGCAGATTTCTAAGTAGCACTTGTTCTATTTCCGACTCAGAAAGTGAGCACACTAGTTGCGCAAGAAAAATGCATTGACGGTATTGATTCATTCCTGAAAGTTATATTTACAATTGGAATTAAGTTGTTGCTTACCAGACGAAATACCATAAACACACTGTTCGGATTCCTCCTTATTTTTCGAACACAATAACGCACCAACCAACTTTAACAAATAATTTTATTCACGTACTGACTTCTACAATAGCTACTCACAGACTAAAGACTCTCAAGGAAAACAATTCGCTCTAACATTAATCTCCCCTACTCAATAAAAAGATAGCCATTAAGAGTATAATTACACTAAAAAGTACAGTCGGGTCTAGGTACCTGGCGATGCATCATTTTTAGCTCGACGAGCGTTAACAAAAGAATAATTACTTCGGGACACGTCAGTATTTACAAACTAAATACACAATAATAATAAAAATAACGATAATGATTACACAATAAGTAAAAACCAAGAGAACTACTAACAACTAAAGGAATTGTAATATAAATTTTAAATACTAGAATTTTACACTCAAAGCCCTCTATTAAATAAAAAAATGCACTCAGAACCCTCTATTGGTCGAGTAACCCTTCCTGGTTATAATTTCATGTTTTGGCAGTTTGATGTTTACAATTCGGTGTTCGCAGAGTAGTAGGATTGCAGTAATAAACGGATTTCAAATTTGCACATACGCATGTAAGGAAATTCATTGAAAATTGTTTTAGGGTTACATACGTAGATTGTCAATTAATTATATTTCTGTAATAACAATGCCTCCCATAAAGTGTTGTGTAACTAATTTTGAAGACGGATTACGGAAAAAATAAAAACTTCGATAGAAACATGTTTTAATAATTATATAGAATATAGTAGTAAAAAATAACCGGGAAATATAGTAATTTAAAAATGCCCCGCAGCGGATTTTAATTTACTTTCTTAAGGTAGAGGGCATAAAACGCAATTGCGATTTCACGTTATTAAGTTGCCATCCTTTATCTCGGGCAAAAATGGGATAAATTTTGAATTTCTGAGTATATACGGCTTGCAGACAATTAACCGGACCAAGAGATACCGTAACAACCAACACATAAGCCTCACTGAAATGAACTGTTGTGAACTGATAGAATGTCCGATATACCTTCGCTTGCCTTTGAATATACCATCGGTACGGTTGTATATCTAGTTGAGCGAAGTGATCCGTAGACTGGCACAATATCGGAATACAAAATCAGCTTGCAGGCCTACTAATAATGATTTACCAGCCACCGGTTTCTTTTACTCGATATCTAAGTTGCTAATGTTTATATAAACTTTTAATAATAGTAACGATCATCAATGATGGCTGGATACCATGTAGATGTTTGGCATTTACTGAGTTTTTTCAGTCAGTTGGTACTTCTTGCTACTGCACTCGCAACAATATTAAAATATCAAGTTACTATACTTTACATTGCACACAAACATAGAATGCAACTTCGTCAATTGTAGAACCCTGACATAAATACATAAATAAGTTGCCTGTATCTCCCAACATGCATTATAAAACCATATATGTGTTATGTTCCCTATAGGACGCGGACTATTCTCAACATGACGGCGTCTTCATTCGCACAACATTTCCCTGGATCTTGAGGCCGGCGTCTGAATTCCTCTTCGTGTGGGAGAGCTTCTACGTTGTTCTAGTCAGTCTCGTAGCTGTATTTTACCCCTGGCAAACCATGCGTAACGCCAAATCCGGCAAGATGTCTTACATATTTATGTGTTTCGTTTGTTTCACCTACACGGTCGACTACATTATGCGCACGTGCACCGCCGTTGAAGATGATAAAGGTATGTATACTCGGGAAATCGTAAGATTTTCTGGTTTTTCTTGAAATGTACCTATCCTTTAAATTCTGTTTTAGGTGTTTACACGAAGTTTTCAGATTTAATTGCGAATAGGTGCTCCAAGGTCGGGTTCATCTTCGACCTGGTGGCGCTGATGCCTTTCGAATTTGTGGCGATATTTAGATTTCTACGTTTAAACCGGATCCTTATGGCATACAGGGTAAAGTATATACATTTAAAAAGTAACGTAAGCGCAGAATTCACTCTTGTGCCCCAAAAAATTAGTGTTGTTGATGAAGCAATATCAGGAAAATGTTACGTCGCCCAAAATTTATTATTTATTATGTTATTAAATATAATATCTTTCATATTTGTTTCTAAAAGTGCTTAGTAACTAATAGAAAACGTCAAATTTGCAAGAGCTCAATAAGACCATCAAAACGCCTAGTTGAATAGACGCTGGACAAGCGCCGACCCATATGAACCTTCCTTTCAATCTCATTATATCTTTAACAGCTACCATAAAATTATCTGCCAATTGATAAAATATAGCTTTAAAAGATCATCGGTACTCAAATTCGTTTTTATATTTTATTTAGTCACTTTTGACTGCCTTTAATATTGTCTTGTTTATTATACTACTGACTTGGATTTGACACCTAAATAATTATTGTTCCAGGTGGTTCTTTACATAAGAAGAATAGAAAATAGCTTCACAGTGAATGTTGCAGTCGTAAGATGTACCAAATATGTAGTTTACTTGCTGTACATAGCATACTGTACAGCAGTAATTTATTACATGTCCGCTTGTTACAATGAGTACGTATAAATAACATTCCTGTTTACTAAATCACCAATCGCTAAAATGTAGAGATTAATGGTTAAATTATAGATTATAGAAGTGTGAATACTTTAACAAACGAGGCAATTTTAACTCAAACGAATATACTAGAGCATAAAAAGCTGAATAGAAAGTCTAAAGATGTTCCCGCACTCCTGAATTTACCAGTCTACCCAATAGATTGCATTATATTGTATTACTGTACTGTTCTAGTAATAATGACGATAAAAATGATAGGGGCCCAAAATCCTTTCTTAAAAAGTTATAAGCCTTTGAAGATTTTGAATACTACTTTAATGAATACAGATGCAGAAGTAGTACAATAACAACAAAAATTGTTGAAAATGTTCACCTCCTGCTTCAATGCCTGCTTAAGAAGATATGATCAGTCACTGTCTTTCATATTCCAGGATTCCTGGTGTGTCGTTTATTTTCTAAAGTCCCCCTACTCTCATTATCAGTGCTTATAAATTGGGTATTAGGTCAAACTGCACTAGTGATTCCAGATGTCCACAGAGAAATTAATCCAAAGGATTGCAATCAGCCAGGCGAGCAAACTAAGTAACAGCTCGTTCTCGCTCTACGGTTCGTGTTCAAAAATTCTCGAGCGGCTAAACTAACTCCGAACCAACCGAAATCTATACGGTACTTTTTTCAAGCAAACAGGTAGGTTTCCTTCCAAGAAATGGAAATATATTCACCATTAAGAATGAGAAGCAGAAAAAGCCGGATCAATCAGACAATCTCCTGACCAAATATGTAGAAAACGCTGTTGCTGATGTGGTATTGGGTATCTGTGAATAGCATTTTAGAGCACATTAGAGCCAATACATTGGCAAACGAGGACGTTCCTCATTTGGAGCCTTAACTCGTTGTACATGGTACGACTTCAACCATTGCTCATGAATAATTTCCCATGTAGCTGTATGTCAGGCATTTACTTCTGCCGATATTTTTCTTGTAGTCAATCAATTAAACTGTTATTCTAGACTTGCAACTTTTTAAACAAGAAACAACCAATTTCTCTTGCCCTATGATGAATTTCTGCAAATATTTCCATTGCGGCACATTGGTTACTAGGAAATGTGATTGAAGATCACGTGAGTGTCCGTTTGCTCTTCTATACATAAAGTGGATATCAGCTAATTCTGTATGAGTATACATGTAAAATTGCAAGGACTGTGAGCTGGCATCACTAATACGCAGTACAAATAAAAAATACCCTACCACCTCGATGAGTGAAGAACTCCAGATAGGTATTTCGTCAACAAAGTTGCCATCCTCAGCAGAATCTACGAAGGAAGATAATGTTACACAGAACACCACTTGAATAACACTACTTTCCGGCTTATAATCTAAGTCTATATAAACAACTCGATCGTATACTACCCAAAATATGGGTCCTTTGTCAGAATTCATAACTTTATCCTTAATCTTATGAATATAAATACTCTCGTAACTATCCAATTCTGTAAGATTAAAGACTTGTTTCACAAACCTAAGGTTATATGTTGACATGGCGTGACCTGTTTCAGTAATATGCTGGGCAACACTAGACTTTTCTAGTCTACCTCCTCTAAGATGACCAATGTGCTCTTTACATTACATTCTTTACAAATTCCAGATTTCTGGTGTACCTCAATTTTCGTTGTAATATCCTAAAAGTTTATTTAAAGAATTATTTGTGTTGCATGCGATGCCTAAATTGTGGTCTTTGAAAATTTTGGATAGATTTTTAGTCGATTTCTGAAATGGTAGTTTCACAAATTGAATGCCTTGATAACTTTGAGGTATAAGATTTGTACAATTTTTGATTGATTGTTTATCATATCCTTTTGAAAACCATTGTACTCCGCAGTTTGTATGACTTAATTTAATTCTTTCTTATATCGGTCCTCTGTCAATGGAAAACTTAACAAACGTTGAATTCGAAAATTAAATCTAGCTACTTTGTGCTAAAAGCAATGATTTGAATCCGCCGTTATACGTCTGTTTACATTGCTTTTCTTCCGGTATATGTCGATTTCTAACCTATCTTTATTTCTAATTACTAGGGTATCTAAGAATGGAAGTTCATTATTATCCTCCTTTTCTAATGTAAACTTTATGGTATTGAATTTTGAATTGAATTCATCTAAGAACTGATTCAAGTTATAAGAATTTGTGTCAAATATGGCGAAAACATCATCTACATATCTGACCCAATCACCCGGGAAATATTAGAATTCAATTTCAAAATTACTCATAAATAAGTTGGCGATAAATGGGGACCCATGACCGTGTCATTTTGGTGATCGTAGAACTTGTTCTCTATCTATGGCACAGCCATGGGTAATAGTTTATCCCCATTTATCGCTAATTTATTGGGTCAACTAGTGAGGTGGGAGAATAAATTTGTTAATTTATCTCTCACTACCATCAATACCTAACCCTAATATTGTAGTATATACGTATACGAGATTCAATGTACTAATTGCAAATTTAATATTTAGCTCAAAAATAGGAACTAATCATTGGAGAAAATACAAAGTATTAATTTGGAATTAAAATAAAAGCATATTCTTTAATTCCTATTGTGTATAATAACTGGTTTATTATTTAAACTTTAATTACATTATTTAATAAATCTTTTACACTTAATCCCTGCTTAATAGCAGGTGAAATTTATTGGGATAATTATGCAGACTATAAAGTTTATTTGCGCAAAAATTAACTTGTATCTATTTAATAATAAAAGTCGCCCTAGATCACTATGTGGCGCAGTCTCAGCTGTTGTACTCACGCACGTATAGGCACGTTTTAGTGATGTCGCAACACGAATACCGTTTCCCGATTTTAAAGTATTATTGAGTGTATCAGTGTGCCCTTTGCACCAAAGAGAACCACGCCTCCTTCCATATTAGTATCAATTAAAATAATATTCAGAATCTTTAAAGGCTTACAAATTTTTAGCATTTCACGGCATACCTGTGTATAGAGTTTTTTTGTAGTTAATATTATTTGAACGCGTCTATATAATTTGACCAATGTTACAAAGAACAGCCTGTATTTATCACAGATCAAAAAATATAATACCATGCATTAATATCAATCCTTTTTAAGAACAATTTCATTTTAGTGAATCAAACTCAATCAAGTGCGATGAACATACTTGGGCGCATGTATACATACAAACGCAATTCTATGCGAATGGCACCGATATCTTCGAGATAGCAATGATGTACTCAATGCTCTTAGTATCTGGAACAGGCGGCAGGGTAACTTACACTAGGCTACGAGAATTAGCTATAATTACGGCCGTATGCATAATAGGAGCGTTGATCGTCAGTTACTTGATCTCGGACTATTCTGCTACTCTAACATTAGCAGGCCGCACACAGTAAGTATAGGCCTTCTATTCACTATTTCTTTCGTTTTTAACCCACAAGTACTATCACATGAAAATTGTTACACTAAAACTACAGCTGGGTCACAGAGACCCATTTTTCTTTTTAATATAAAAATAAAAAAATATATAATTTCAAATATATTTTTAGAAAGATATAAAAAAGATACACAAAATACTTATGGATACTCCGAAAACAATTTGGATAAGTATTTCTAGCACATCTCAAACAAACTGGTATTTTGCACGCTTCACATTAAGTGTTTGTTTTTCTGTCATTTTTGACAGGACATATTGCACATCTTTTTCTCTTGGATGTCAGAGTCCTTTCATGAGGTTCTGGAGGTGTTATAATTGCATCTGCAGGCATGGTTGAAATTATTGGTTTCAAATGACGAAGTAAAGAAGTTGCTGGATGTGGGATGTGCACAATTGACGTCCAATAATTTTTAGGAAATCTAATCGAGAGATTTCTTTACCTCCCTTAGCGCATTGATGGACAACACTACTATTTACACCTCCAACATTCAGAAGTGTATGGGAAATGGTCATGGGCCATCTTCTGGTCCCTCTGGGAGTGCTGTAGTTGGCACTCTTCTCATCGAGTGCATCCACACCTACTTTGATATCGTTGTAAAACAGTACTACATCGGGCTTTTTTGTTTCGTTATCCACAATAACATCGTGATGCATACTTGCAGTCAAAACAACAGATTTTTTTTTTGGGAATACACTAAACGATCGTCTCATTAGAAGTGACTAAATAGAGATGATCGTAGAAGACAGCATAAATTGTAAGTGAATTAACATTTAATTTTTTTACTGTTTCAACATATGTCAAATTCTTATTCTTAATTCTAAAGATGAATACCAATTATCGCCTGCAATATTGCGAGCAGTTTTTTACTGGTTTAACTAAACGCAGAACCACTTCTCTAGGATGACATAATTTTATTTCTCTCGGATTTCTGCGTGGGTTTTTCTCTGTTTCTTGGACCTCGCCAGTATAAGCCTCAGCATGCACCATATAATCAGTAAGGATTTGAATCGTAATGCCATATTTTGCTGGTTTATTAAGCATAAACATTCGAAATTGGCAACGCCTCCTAAACGGCACTAACATTTCGTCCACTGTTAAGAGCTCTCGAGGAATATAACAATCCTTCTAACTAGTCAACAACTTTTCAAAAATGACAGCTATAGGCGCCAGTTTCTTCACTTTTCCTCCTTCTGCTCAAGTACTTTCGTCATCAAAACGTAGACAGCATAGTAGAAACGAAAATCAAGCAAGAGACATTGTAGCATTTGTAGCATTGTAGATACTATTTGTAGCCCACATCTTAAGCCTTTGTACCCAGATTTAAACGCCCCTTGCAGGCACAGGAGACTAACTAAAGCTTCATTTTCCATCTTATCTGTGTTTTTAATAAAGTAGGAGAGAATGTACGTCGAGTAATTTTACTTCTCTTACATTTACTATATTTAGCAGCAACGAGATCGTTTGGTTTATTTATAAATTGTGCAATGTTTTGAAGTGTTGTATCATCAAAAAGTAATCTTCCAACTTTCCAAAGGTACGATCTGTCGAGGTTTCAGCTTCTTTTAGCTGTTGATTTTCATTTTTCGAATTTTCTGACTGCACATCTTGCCTTTTTGTTTTTGATTTGACGATATAGATATAGTTATTTTTGGCGTGTACCTCACTCTCAGATTCTTCATTACTCTCTTGTTCTTCCTCACAATTAGGTTGCTATTCCTCTTCACTGTCAAAGCAATGGTCACTGTACAGTTCTTCGTCATCTTCATTATCACTTTCGTGGCTATGGTCCAAAATCCTGGCACGAGCATTCAGCTTATCACTTTTTGGCAGCGGTATGTCTGTTCTATTTTTTTCAGACCCCTCAACATCTACCCAAAATTCTTCACGTTTTACGATTTCCAACAGTTCTATATCTGAAAGTAGACGTCGCTTGCTCATTTTACTGAACATAAAATTAATTTTATATAGTAAAAAGTGTATGTAATTTTTGTAAACTAAACTCACTGTGATTGATTTGCTTTCACTTACACCATCCCTGGGTCAATTTGACCCAGTTACTGCTTGTTTACTACACTTTCGATAAACTTTTTTAGAAAATAACCTTATTCGTACCGTTCTCGGCTGCTGCTATGACAATAATGAAGCCCTGATAAATAACAGCGCCGCGTTTCGGTGTTTTGACAAGCCCCGACATGCGTCTGTGTCGCAGTGACCCAGTGATAGTAGTTAAGGGTTAACTACGTTTAATATTAAATTACATCCACATTCATACCCAACGAAATTTATGTATAATATAATTATAGTTACCTGTACATCGAAATGGTAGCCGTAATACGCAAGTTCATGGCCGATACGCACATGCCACAGAGCATACAAAACCGTATGAACCATTATTTAGAAGCGCAATGGGTACATAATCAAGGCCTGACGATTAATGTCCTTTTGAAAGACGCCCCTCAATACCTATATGAGGAGTATCAAGTGGCTAAATACGGATCAATATTGGAAAGAGTCCCTCTTTTTCAGGTAAACTTGATCACTTGTTTTTTTTTGCTTCTCCACCTTTGTTCTACATACGTATTACGTTCGTGCTTTTGACATGCCAGGTGCATTTAACTGTATTTAGTTGGTGACACAAAGCCTTTGTTGGCTCTTTGTATACTTGTTGGTGGTCATTTGTTACTATTAGGTGGTATTTAACAGTTAACCTTTGACTGTTAAAAGTCAATTAGTATCTAAGGAGTGTATTTTTGTGTACGTTTCCTGTGCTTATTGTTTAATAAAAGAACGAACTGATATGTTAGTTTATATTGCATAAGAAAATAAGTGTAAATGTTCATCAAACTAATGGGAATTTGATTTTTAATAACACCTATAGCAATGACTATAGAAGTAAAGATAGGAAACGTAGCAACAGTGACGATTCTGGCGCTATATATGGTCTGACCATGTTAATTTGTCACCTCAGTTGCATTTAATTGACCCCCATATAGAAAGCCAAATTATTTTGGCAGATTATATAGTATATTCTTCGAGTTTCATGTTTGAAGATGCAACAATAAGTTTAATAATCTGAATCTCGTCTTCTCTAATTTACCAAGGGATCCTATGCCATAAATTAAATTTCGTACAATTGTAAGATACGGAATTAGATTAGATAGTTCTGGCAAAAAACAGCGGATTTCTGACAGCAATAATGCTAAAATCTCACCAACACAGCTAAACACAACTTCACATTCAGCAAATGCACAGTAATGTCAAAGCTAGCAACATTTCGCCCGCATAGAATTTCTTCATTTAGAGCGTTGCCAGTTGCATAGATAAAGTAAGTTGTCAACGTAACCCATTTACTTGATATTTGTCGCTTCGACCTTCTAATTAGTGTTGATAGTTTATGTATTTTTTCAACCATAACACCTATATATCTGTTAAATCATATATGCATTGCAGTGGTCTGGCAACCATGTCGTGAAACGCCGAAATGTCAAAAGTCGGTTGTTTAGTTTAAAGAACTATGTAACCTATATCTATACTTATGCCCGTTTGACACGATGCATGATTCCGCCCATAATTCTGTTTATTTTTTCTACAAGATTTTTATGCATCGTCTCACATACAATATGTGCAAAAAATTTATACATTCTGCCCTGCACAGAGAGAAACATTTCTTTAAATCATAGAAATATGCATTGAGTTAAAAAAATAATTCTTTTAAATAGTGGCAAAGAATCCTGTTGTTCAAACAAAAACATTAT
>JARFOC010063726.1:0-17492 GCA_031763485.1 Osmoderma eremita | reverse complement strand
AAGTCACCGAGACAAATGCAATAGCGCCAGTAATGCAGTACACTTCATCTAGCTCGGACAGTGCATGGACTGTCATTGTGTCATTGTGTTCGAAGACGAAGTAGAGATTTCAATTCTATCTCAAAGCAAAACTTTTTCAATAAAATTGAAAATTATATATATGCATCCAGAAGAAGTGATAGAATTTACGTTCACAGTCCACGGTTTTGTATTCCATTTAGGAAATTTTATCTACCGTGTTTGACATCGTTTGCTAAACAGGACTGCCAATTGCGCGCGCAGTCCTGGTAAATTGACGCAGGTCTATTGGGTAGGCTTGCATAGACTTAAGTGGGTATTTAGACATACAGTGAGCACGTAAAAGCTGGAAAAAAATCATTTAAAATTCAGGTGTTTTCCTCCCGAAGAAACGCTTGGACTCGTCGATTTTTGAGTTTAGTTGCCGGTTTTCTGATGATTATTTCATGTATACAGGCTGACCCAAAAACATGTTAGACAGCTCACTTTTTTATGGAAACACCTTTCTTTATTACATTTTTAAATTCTACGTCAAATTCTGAACATATTTTATGTATCATGTCCTATAGGTGAATTCAACTGTTTTCGAGAGAAATGCACTGTAACTTGAAACATCAACATATTTATATTTATTTAGAAAAAGTAGTAAAGTGCAATAAAAAAATTATTTTATCAAATGTTGGAGAGGACCTCCACCAACTTCCTGGCAGTATCCGAGGCGATATTGAAATCCCCGCAAAACGTTATTAACTACGTTAGGTTCTATCAATCTCATTTCGTCTCATCCTATTTTTTAACTCTTCGATGTTTTTCGGTCGGTTAACGTTATCACAAATAAATGAACCTCATCACCTAATCATTAAATAATAAAAAATGCACCATTAGTAGTAGTTGTTGTGCGACAATTACTGTAAAAATGATTGGTGAGTGGATTGATGTTTCTTTAGGCAAAAAAAAAATGAGTTGTAGTAAAGCAAAGTGTTTAATTAATTTGGGTTTGAGTTATTATTATTTGTGTGTGAAATAATAAAATACAAACGGGATAAAACATGCCTAACATCTAGTAATAATTTATAATGTAATTGGTAAACAAAGGGTGAGGAATCTGGTAACTAAATAAAGTAAAACAATAGAAGTGTCTCTAAAGAAGTATATTTGTTAAAAAAAAGGAAAAAGAAAACGTTATGAAAAAAAATTGAAATAAAGGATTAATAAACGGTATGAATGAATAGTGTATGCGCGCTAAGTTAATCGCGGTTGCGACAGTACGAGTTGGGTCACCTCTGATGTTGATGTTGTGAAAAAGTTAGAATAAAAGAATTTAGAATACGATTTGAAATACTTAGCTGTTTGACCATGTGTGAGTACGTGAGTGTTGGATGGGCAACTTGGATGGGCGATGGTTCCTAACTTGAAGAATGGGCTTCGAAGCGGTGAAGGTAACACCTAACACGGACCACATGGCACTTATAAAAAAAAACAACACTGTCCTGTCGTGACCGGACTTAGACGAACGGCTTTTTCTGTCTCGAAGGGACGGTGAGGTGAGTTCCGGGATCTTGTCTGGACAAACGAAGACGAGATGTTGTCTTGTGGCGGGCGGACAGGGACGAACATTGGGTGTCCTGGGCGGAAGGAGAGGAATTCAGTTGATGTCCTGATCGGTGGAGAAAAAAACCGCTGCCGCGTCTTGATCAGACAAAGACTGTAGTCTCGCGAATGGCCGAAAGGAACTCCAGAATGGAGCTGTACTGGCTTTGGGAATTTTCTCCCGAAGAAGACTTGTAAAATTACCTGGACTGGCGAAGGGTTCAACCAATCAGGGGACGAGAAATGTTCATTTAAAAATATTATGTGAAAACAAGGCTTTACTGTGTTGAATCACGGGTTAATTACGTATTAATTCGTTCAGAGAAATTGCAATGTAATACGGATTAAAATTATATTTGACAACACTATATCTAATAAGAGAAAAATTAAAGATAATTAAAAAATAGGAATAATTAAAATGCATATCTTCTGTATGCACTGTATGTCTATCTGATCCAGGCGGCAGTTAAAGTGATGACGTATTCGTACTGTCCGCATTTTCGATAATAAATGTAAATTGATTATTGCTTATTTCATAGAAAAACTTAATGATGCGCCGCAGATGTTGATTAAAATGTACAGGGAAACAATTCTTAAACTTATCCCAAATAAATAGTTACGAAACATCATAAACTAATATTTTAGTATTTTAGGAAAAGAATTGTTTTTGGTTACACGGCGAGTGCAACAACGTAGACCTTACACTTAAGATAACCCAACAAAAAATAATCTAAAGGAGCCAAATCTGGAGATCTGGCTGGGCACTCAATTGGACCTCGTTCACCAATCCATCGTTGAAATGAAATGAAATGAAAAGGGAATAACCTGATTATAGTGTCGCTTTTATTTTTGAGCAAATAATACGTGTAGGTGTATTATATCAAAAATACGCTGGGCTACCTATTGTCCGGCAAGTGCTGCAAGCCTGTCACTAGATGGCCGATAATAATCGCAGATAAAAGGAAGAAATAATGGAGGTTACCTGATCTACCGTGCACCTACTTAGCGCACGAACGATGATCTAATCTCGCCAAGTTCAGATAACCTCGTAATATTAATATGAAATAAGCATTGCGGGACACAGACTAATGCGGCGACAGCCACGAAAAGTATGTAAATTATACTTCTATATAATGTATACTCGGTAGCGTAGGTATGTGTATCGCATAGTTACGTATATAATACGTACATACTGTTTCTTTTATTATAAAGAACGTGTAATATGCATACCTACCTCGACGTACCCTGTTTGTGCTCGCATATTACGAGAACGTGTGTTGCCCGATGAAGAATACACCTTGTCGCTATTGTCATACATCACTGAGTGGCCCGGCGATGTATGTATGTGTGTAAGAGCGCTGATGCAGCTCATACGGGCCTCGCACACAAGCTCAAAACTCCGTGTGACACGTCGCGATAACGATCTGCCAGTTGACGATGCGATGTCTGCTTCCGTTTTCCTTATCTCCACGTCGGTGGCTGATTCACGGATAGCCATTTTTGCGTCCGCGGTCGACTGACGATGTCGGTAAATCTGTCGGGGCGCGTATCGATTCCGAAGCGCCAAATTGGACGCTCATAATTCTAGATTTAAACGCCCCGACGAGATTTATTGCCGTCAGCGGTTGACTGCCGTCCTCCCGCCCATAACAATTATTGCCACGGGACTGTGTGTCGCTTTTACCGCACTTTACTATGCACATGTAACGTCAAGTACACGCACGGTTAACCGAAATGTCCTGTAGTACGTAATATTGGTGTTTATACTTGGTAACCAAATACGGTACGTACGGTTTTGGATGGTAAAATATATATATTTCTTCAGTTTGTCTCTGATGCCCATTGAAAATCAGGTGCTTGAAAAATAGCACCTGAAGATGTCATTCGTGATTATGCCATTGCTAGCCATGCTAGCGTGTTCTCATCATATGTTTGTAATCGGTCATTTAGTTGTATGCCTTTCCTTTTCTTGAGGTTTTTTTGACTTGATAATTAACCAGTTTGTTGCTCCTGTGTTATATTATATATTGTACGCTCTGAGCAACCCAAAGCTTTACTTGCTTCTTGAACGGCAGCACTCACATTCATAATTTTATTAAAATAATTTAAAACATTTTTCTCCTTTATGAAGTTAGCAATCGGAAGTGAAGATAGCGCTAATGACAGCAACTAAGGATAGTAAGAAATAAAATTTGCTATTACATTCCATACTGCATACGGAGGCTGAGACGATCTATAGTACCAGCGTTAGAATTACCATATCTGGAACTTGTTCCTGCAAATCAACTGTTCTCACTGGAGTATCCCTTTGTCGCAACCTTTTATGTGATAAGCAGTCACTTTCCCTTACTCTACGATAGATTTCTGCAAATATACCAATTGCGGAACATTGGCGATTCAGAAATGTTGCCCTGTAGAGTTGTTGAGTTTCAGATCAGTTTCCGATTGCTGTTCGAGACATGAAATGAATATAAGGTTACGAGAGAAACACTCTTAAATAATTTCTTTGTTATTACAAATATCTTACGTATACTTTTAACTGTTGTCAACACATCATATGTTACTTAAGTCATTTAAACATGCATGAATCAATTCAAATATTCAAGATCTTTAAAGGCTTATAACTTTTCAAGATATCATTTTGCGAAACTCCCGTATATAACCAATTATAGTAATTACAAAAGTCAGAATTTAAAACTCAAACTTGTTAAAACTAATATTTATTATTGAACTATTTTACAGTACAATGTTTACACGGGAACAAAAAAATACATATAGTAACGATCGCCGGACATTTTCACCGACTGCGTCTGTACTGCCCGCTTCCTTTAATGGGCTTTCTTAAGTTGGAGCCGTTTGCATATGTGTTTATCGGTATCTGTGCGCTATCTCATACACTCCACCCGCCGCATATTTTGTTATAAAAGCGGACAATACCTGCGATACCTACACACGTTGTATGTATGAGAATAACATTTAACCTCCAGTCAAATGCGGTAGTTTATGCTATTAATACGTTTCATTGTTATAATAGCCGGCAGAGGAAGCTTTATACAAAAGATACGCGATAAAGTAGATTTATTTGAAGCATTAACATCAGACAGCTTGAATATTTGTAATTGTGTGCAAATACACAAGTATTAAAGATTTTGTTGGCAAAGTATTAAGGATTTTGAGTCATAATTGATGAACTAAAATTCCTGATCAATAGCTAGTCAAAGAAATTAGTGACATAAAATAACAACTGGCTATAAGTCGATGGATGGTATCGATTTTGAGGAAGCAATTGAGGAAATTCAAGAAAGGCAAGCTAGAAAACGCAATAGTATGGTGTATGGAATACAGAGGCTTAGTGTACCCCCAAGGAAAGATTGTATTGAGGTGTAAAAATGATTAATAGGCGTAGTTATTAATGAGTTTTTTCCTGACGTGGCATTAGGCAATGTAACATCTAATGTGATCTCAACGTTTATGGAATTTTCTTCGTGCTAAAAGGCGCTCCACTTGGATTCCAGCAAGACTTCGCGATGGGGATGGAAATGATTTTACTGATCCTGCTCAAATCGTCAATACTTTTGCTACCATTTTTGCTCCTGTGTGCAACCCAACAAGTTCCACTTATGCGGTTTTCGATTATAATCCTTTGTCACACGGATTCAAAGTAATGCGTACAGATATGTTAATCAAAATTATGGCTACATTACCCAACATACTTTACCTAGTTCCTTGATTCGTGACTGCAGGTCCGTTTTTGCCTCATTAATCTTTCCATTCAGTCCAGCATTTTCCCGGACCAATGGAAGACAACGAAGGTTGTTCCTGTACATAAAAAGGGCGATCGCATGTGTTTATCCAACTACAGACCTATATCTGTTATATCCACCTTTGCCAAGATTTACGAGAAAGTCTTATATTCTAGCATATTCAGCAGCATCTGTTCCTTCATTTCATCTGACCAGCATGGTTTCGTATCTGGACGCTCACCTGTTACCAATTTGATAACGGTAACTCAGTATGTGGGAGAGGTACTTGGCAGGAGAGGGTGGGTTGATGTAATTTATACGGACTTGTCAAAGGCATTCGACTCAGTTGATCACGAAATTCTTCTAGGCAGGTTATCCTCTTTTGGCTTCGTCCCTTCTTCTCTAAAACTACTCCGTTCTAACCGAAGTCACAGACGGTGTTATATAGCCTACAACGGATATGTTTCTGATCACTTTGTTCTGTCTGCCGGCGATCGTCAGGGTTCAAACCTTGGACCTCTGCTATTCGTATTATTAATAAACGATTTACTATTGACAGTTGATTGTCCGACCCTTGCGTAAGCGGATGATATCAAGGTCTATTCGGAGATTACCTGTCCCACCGATGAAGCGGTACTACAACGAAACCTAGATATTCTCCATAAATGGTATGATGACAATAAGCTACAGCTGAATATCAAAAAATGCTGTGTAGTTACATATTCACGTTCGCTACGAGTTTCATCCAAATCATATAACATCAATGACAATAAGCTGGTATCAGCATCTCAGTTTTAAAGACGTTGGAGTATTATTCGATTCCAGTCTTAGTAAATCAGATATACAAAAAATATCTTCTGATTCCAATAAATCTCTTGGGTCCATCATGCGAATATCTACATATTTCACGAATGCTGCCGTACTCAAGACTCTCTACTTTGCTTATGTTTTGAGTAAAGTAGAATATGCTTGTCTTGTTTGGTATCAATTATATGTATCGGATTTACTACCACTTGATCGTATCCACCGCAGATTTTTGAAATTCCTCTCTTACAAACTGGATGGTACTTACCCAGAGATGGGCATCCCACAAGCCGAACTTTGGTCGAGACACTCTATGCTGCCTTTGAGCGCCAGGAGAGATGGTATCTCTGGACTGCACCTTCCTGCTTGAGCGTATGTCGTTCATTGGGCCAAGGTTGAGTGCGAGATATGACTCCACATTTATGGTTCCGTTTGCGAGGACTAACATTATGAGACGTCTGCCTGTATATACTCTTTCCAAGCTAGGTAATCAAGAGCCGGGTGATATATTTGACATTTAAAATTGACTTGTTGATTGTCAACAATTATCTTGTTTCTTATATTTGGGGGTATTTGTGTGACTTTGATATAATTTGTTGCCAGCACTTTTGTCTATATTATAATATATGTTAATTTAGGTTAAATTTATACTTTCAACGTGTGCTCATGCTTTTAGTTTTAGTTATTTTTCTTGTCCTATTATTGGGCTTTGGCCTGTTGGGGAATAAATAATATTATTATTATTATAACACTTTGTAGATTAGATAAATATGATTCTCACCGTACCAAACCCAAAGTTAAATTGCATGACGAGGCCTTTGTTCATAAAATTAATAAAAATGCCAAGAACCTAAGAAACAATGCATTACATCCAAACATAAGGATATTCCATGACAAAACCCCAAAGCAGATTGAGTATTATGTCTCACTCAGAGTACAAAATTACAAATTAAATATACACCTGGCATACATAAATTTGCTCATTTAATATATACTGCCAACGCTCAACTGCTACTATGCGAGAAGTTTACGTTTTAGATCTCTGGAACTTTTATATCATTCTTGTTAATATAAATAAATTGGGCCGTCACGAGATTGTAACGTCATTTAACTCCAAAATAAGACACTTTTGGAAGAAAAAGTGCTAAGGAAACATCTCAATTTTATTATTCTTTAACATCACTAAAAGTTTGTCGGCGATTTTCAGACGCACTCTGTATATTTACTACATCGCAACATTTCTGTGTACGCATTTGTTTTCTTCTGTATCTCGCCGGGTGGGGTAAGACGACGACAAGACGGAAGTAATTTAGAGGATGCTCTGGTAGAGGCGGATTGTCACGACGTTTCGTAATTCCCATGCCCACCGCACCCTCGAGCCGTCGCTCCGAGAAATGTACGACCCGCCGATGGGAGAGAACAACGGAAAAAAGTTCGTCGAGCACTGTGGCGGACACGGCTAATTCTAAACTCTCGAAAGAGCGACGTCCGTTTCGTGTTTCGCAAACTGGTCTCATTTGTTTTTGCGCCGGCGAGCGCAACACATTCGGAAGAGCGCGCGCTCTGGCCGGAGAGTCTCCGCGATGCGAAACCGTACGGCGAATGGAATGTCCATGTTCGGCCGCTATAATTTATGTCAGAACGCATGTTTAGCCGTAGTAACAGTTAGCATACGCGAGCGGTCGTTATAATTCACTTTTGCCACGATATATTCGAATTACGGTAATATACCTTCTACATTGTAGCTAAACATAAATTTACCATTGCTCTCGCTTTTAATATACGGACGACGATTATCAATGTTATATGCTCCCATTTTTTAGGATTAGCTTTTTCGCTGTTCACGCAACAATAAGTGTCGATTTAATTTCTAGGAACACGTCGGAACGATCTACACAATATTAGCGTACGTACAAGAATGCAAGCGAAACAGCTCGCGATGTTTAGATGCACAAAGCACGTTCTCCATCTTCCTAGAAAATATTTCATAAACGTAAACGTATCATACACATATTTCTTTCGTATTGTTTTCCTTTTTCCAATTATAAACTTACTGTAATAGTTATTTATGTGCCAAGGGAATAAGCAAATATTTTAATCCTGAGACTATAAGTTTTTTCTCCGGGGATTAAGGGGTTTTATTCCAGTGGCCATATACAGAGTTTTTCTTGCAAGCGTAAATTTTATTATTTTCATTTAATAATCACATTTTTTTAAATTATCAAGGTACTATCAGCTCCAACCATAATGTCGTGTGTCTGACAGGAGTGAATCGACCGCTTCACGTTCTACCAGTAATTTGTTTATTACTCATTAATTACAGGATAATAATTAGTACGTAACGAACTGTGTTTAACTTATATTATTGAACTTTTGGTCTTTATATTACGCTTAATCTCTGCCGTCAACCGAACGGGATAAATGCCGTTCTTTGAATGCATCACTTTTGCGGTACAAACTACACAAAAATTTGGTCAAGTTGTGAATAAAAAATATGAATTGCTTTATTTACATCATTATGTCCAAGAAGGAATGACCAGTCTATTTGATCAAGCGTATTACAGAGCTCCTCGAAGTTAACATTACGAAAATCATAATAAGATAAGTTGGAAATTTGGGTATCTACCTCCAACGCTGGGTGATATCCATCTTCAGCAACAAGAGGCGAGTCAGCATATCATAGCAATGTCATAGTAATGCCATAGTTGAACCTGAGGCGGTCGGGTACACTCCTGTCAGACGTACGACATTATGATTAGAGTTGTCTGTACTATATATATATATATATATATATATGTTTAAAACTTGCGTCGTATCCTCATGAAACTTCTATAACCAAAAACTTGTCGTCGGCAATAGGAAGGTAAAAAAAAACAATCGTCTACTTCATTAGCAACGTTTCGATCTATATTATAGATCTTCTTCAAGCTAAAAAACATCACAGTAAGAGTCACAAACGGGGTAAGAAAAAAAAATTTAAATATACAACAGAATCACCAACAATAACATAACAACATGATTAATTACCTTAGTAGATAAATCATCAATTTATCCACATTAAATGTGGATATTGTGACTAAAACCACAAGCTAACGTAATGTGAAGATGATAGACATATTTTTGCAACGTTCAACAGTCGAATAAGCCAAAGATTTAAAATATCTATGGACCACGACCTGACTATGAATATAAGAATTTGTTAAAATGTTTTTGTTAATAATAACAGGACAAACACTAATACAAACGTATAAAAATGTGAAAAGGTACAAAGCATCTAAAAATAAGAAATTAAAATGATTTTATGATTTCTTAAACATCTTACTAATCACCACGAACTATATTCTCGGAGTTAATTAAATTAATGTATGACAAAAACTCATTGGTGGTAGAATCATCCTTCTTATTAATGGAACCCGCGTCTTTACAAATATCGCTCAAGAAGATTGCAAAATCATAAGCAAGATTGTTTCGCTCATAATGTTTATAAACCCGAAAAAACTGCTTTAGCTTCACACCATTTCAATTTGAATCATGTTTTTGATTTTGATAATGCTAAAATTTTACATCAAGAAAGTAATTTATATAAGAGGTTGTTGTTGAAAAAAATATATAGTTAACATAGCGTCATCATGGAAACGGTTTATAAACAAGTTTGAAGTTTCTGACAGTTATTCGTTTGAATATTATTTTATTCCCTCCCAGTAACAGTTTATTGGTTTTACATGTAAAAAATAACATTAACAAACCTTATTTTGATCTTGTCTATACTGTATATACTGTGCACCGCCAAGGGCAGGTGGATGTGCTTTATACTGATTTCAGTAAGGCTTTTGATAGTGTTGACTGTTGATCATGCTACACTGCTACCTAAGTTGGATACTATTAGTATGTGTCCATCCTTCCTGCGTCTAACTTGCTCTTACTTATCCCAAAGAGAAGGCTATGTTTTCTACAATGTATACTCGTCAAGACACCTTCCGTTATCGTCATGGGTGCTTCAGGGGTCTAACTTAGGATCGCTAATTTTTAATATATGTATATATTAATGATCTTTTAAGCAACTTAAACTGTGACTTTCTGGCATACGCAGATGATTTAAAAATTTATCGTGCAATTGATACGAATGGTGATTGTAGTATTCCGCAAAATAACTTGAATATCATTGTAACCTGGTGCAAACGCAATAGAATTTCTCTAAACACTAACAAATGTATTCCTACACGAAACGTCATAATCCTTTATACTCTGACTATTCTCTACTATCAGAACGGATTTCGAGGGATTTTAAAGTAAAGGATTTGGGAATTCTATTCGATGCACATCTTTCTTTTGCTGGCCACATTAATTGAATGACATTAAGTGCATCCAGAAGCATTGGATTCCTTATCAGAAACTGTCGAAATTTCGAAGACCCACACACATTGAAACCCTTGTATTATGCTTTGGTAAGCAGTCGACTTGAGTATAGTTGTCAGATATGGTTTCCAGACTATGCCTATCAAAAGTTAGTTGTGGAGAAAATACAAAGACGTTTCTTGAAATTTCTAACGTATAAACGGGACTTACCCCGCCTGGAACACGGATTACGGCCTGTTGCTGGGTGCTTACTATTTCCAATGCTTGTCTGGCCGTAGAAACCTATACAATAGTAAATTTCTCCTAAAAGTATTGCAGAATAAAGTTGATTATCCTCAGCTCTCGAGTCTACTTGACTTTAATGTACCATCCAATAATGTTCGTTTTTTTGTTAATAAATTTAGGTTACCTAAGACTAGAACTAATGTAATGTTCAGAACAGCTGTGTATCACATGGTAAAAGACCTTAATAACTTATTTAATGAACTGTAGGATAATTAGATTTGTTTAGTTTTAGTTTAGGTTTTTGTTTGTACATATTTACTTTCAGAACATTTTAAAGTTAATTATAAATACAAATTTTAGTTTTTAATACACCTGTCCTGTAAATGGCAGTGATGCTCTTGGGCTAATAAATCATTATTATTATGTAATTTTTTTTCTTACCATAGGACCCATAGGTTAATTGTGGTTGAGAACTATTTTCAAATTACCTCGGACGTGCGGCTCAGTGGTCTAGGGGTATGATTCTCGCTTTGGGTGCGAGAGGTCCCGGGTTCAAATCCCGGCTGAGCCCTTTTTTATTTAGTTAGTTCTATTTTTTACTGATATGATTTATCAGCGTTGGTTTTTGTCAATTATGGAAATTTTTACGGTAAATATATGAACAAAATACGGTCATAAAGCAAAATGTAATATACTTACGGGACTTGCATTCTTTCTGTAATAAACATAGTGTTCGGATTACTCCTCCCGCACAAGTATTAATTAATTCGGGACGACACGTGTTTCGGGAATACGTGGATTCCCATTATCTAGTCGAATAGCCGAAGGGGTACAGTTTAAAAAATTAATTCAAGTCATTGCTGAAACAGACTTACTGCCAACTGTAAATATATGTAATATGCCCATTATATATGATTAAGTTGGTAATTCGGAAGTAGATACTTTTGACTTAAGTTTACCATATATTCTACTATAAAATCATAGGATACGGTGGTTTGAAGTAGTAAAAAATAAAAGCAAAAATACCCTTAACACCTTGGGGAGTGAAGAACTCCAGATACGTATTTCACGCCATCCTCAGCAGAATGGAGCGATTGAAAATAATATTAGACGCAGCACTCTCCACACAGAACACTGTTATTCAAGCGGTGTTCTGCGAAACACAGTGTTATTCAAGTGGTGTTCTAAATAACAGTGTTATTCAAGTGATGTTCTGAATAACACAGTGTTACTCAAGTGGTGTTATGGGTAAAACATTATATGGTGAAATAATATCTACCTTGTATGTTTATTAGGAATAATTAACAAAGTGCATTCATTGACATTATGCATGTAAATTTTGAAAGTTAAAATTTATTGTTGTAAATAATATTGCTAGTTTACATAAAATATTGTACAAATATTTTAAATAAGTATATTTATTTGTAGCCGGAAATACGTCTTAGTGGCAAAGTGGCTGTGTTATATGGGATTTTTGTATTTACTTTTCACATTTATTTTTAATTGTGTGTACATCAAGATATTACATGTAACATATTGTAAAATATACATTCTCAGTACATTTTAAAAGCTTTATGTAATACGTAATACGGGCAATAATAGATTACGAGTATTGTGGGGAAGTATAGTATAGTAAGCACATTATGCCATCCCTGACCTCACAATAAATTCATTAATTCGGGAACGATTCCCATTATGAATGGTATGACCGAATTCGGTCAAGCTCGCTAACACAGACAATTAATCAATTTATTATGGGGTGAGGAGTGATCCGATATATTGGTGCAGACGGATAATAGTGATAATCAACTGTTAGTAGTATAATATCCTATCTCATTTCCATACAGAAATTAGAAGCAGTCTACATAATTACCTATGTAGCGCACACTCATAAATTTGTGGTATTTAGTATAAATTTTATCGATTTGCTACTGGAATCTTTATAATGGGTTCTAGTTTTTTTTTGTAGTTTTAATATGTAGTTGAATTTTAATTTTGGATATCAACTTTTGATTATTAATATTCAAGGCAACTCTAACATTTGCAAATTTTAAAGTAGGCTTAAATTATTTCCTACTCGTACAGAAAATAAATTATTTTGTTTTCTCTTTCTACCTTACGTACATACAGGGTGACGCTTTCGTGTGACAAAGCTCGATATATTCGTTATTAAGATATCCAAAAAAAATTATTAATTGTAGACAGTCTTAAACTCAACATTTTAAAATTATTTTCATATATACGGCGGTTTCATAACACCACGGTGAACCAAACATACGTTTTCTTAAATAGAATACCCTGTATATTATTTCAGATTTAGATTAAGTTCATGTTTCACATCCCCAATATACAATTTCATTGAATTATACAGCGTGTTTCAGAAGTTATGGTCAATTTTATAAGCAAATCCCTGCAGGTTCAAGATCTTGTATACTGCAAACACGTCTGAAATTTTTCTTTTACAAACATAGATTTTTGATATTAGTCCACTTTTATAGCAAAGTGATTTTTTTTCAAAATTGTCAAAACTGCATACAGGGCGAGTCAAAACTCAAATATATTCATTTCTCAATCATTTTAAATGGATCACCCTATATTTTATATCATGAAAAGAAAGAATAGCTGTGACTTTCATTTTTATTAAGCACTCTCTATATCTAAAGTCATTAATTTCTAAGATATTTCAAAGTCTTTTTATAAAAGTGAGATTTTTAGAAATTATTTTAATATAACGAGTTAATCGTAGAAAAATGACAGTAAGACAGTCTTAAGTCTTCATTACTAGCTAGGTGATTAAGTAATTAGACCACATTTTTTAGATCGAGGGTGAATGGTCAGTCTCGAGTATTAATTAATGAAGAAATGCTAAGAAATGTAAGACAATCGCTTGAAGAACGGCTGCAATATTGTATTGGTGGATATTTTGAACATTTATTATACAACATTGTACATTGTAAACAGTTGGGTTATTTAATTAAATGTTAATCATTAGTGTAAGTTATAAATATCTGTATTTTGCAGTTCTATTAAACATTAGCTGTCATTTTTCCACGACTAACTTGTTATATTAAAATAATTTCAAAAAGTCTCACTTTTTAAAAATAGTTCAAAATATCTAAGAAATTAATGACTTTAGGTATAGAGGGTGCTTAATAAAAAGGAAGTAATTCTTTCCTTTTATGGTATAAAATACAGGATGGTCCATTTAAAATGATTGAGAAATTAATGTATTTGAGTTTTGACTCGCCCTGTATTCAGTTTTGTCAATTTTGAAAAAGAGTCACTTTGCTATAGAAGTGGACCAATATCAAAAATCTATGTTTGTAAAAGAAAAATTTCAGACTGTCTTGTTTGCAGTATACAAGACCTTGAACTCGCAGTGATTTGCATTTAGAATTGACCATAACTTCTGAAACACGGTGTATAATTTAATGAAATTGTATATTGCTGGTGTGAGGGGTGAGCTTAACCTAAAACCGAAATAATATACAGGATGTTCCATTTATGAAAGCGTATGTTTGTTGTTGTATGAAACAGCCTGTATATATGAAAATAATTTCAAAATGTTAAGTTGAAGACTGTCCACAATTTTCGTAAATAACTTTTTTTGGATATTTTGTATGATAACGGATATATCGAGCTTTGGCCCCTCCCCCTCTCCCCCCGCCCCCACCATATAGCAGAACGAATGACAAATAGTGGTTTCGATGTAAATCGTTTCTAAAATATTTTCATGTGCTCTATGAATCGTATTAGTATATACAGAATATTAGGTAAAACTTGTAATTTTAAAAGTATTTTACGATTAATCAATATTTATGATTGATTATCAATCGCTTAAAGGAAACGAAGACAAATCACCCTTTTTTTGCATGCGATACGTCTTTGTTTAATTTTTTCGGGTGCGAAGTTATAACGGAAGAGAGAAAGGAGATGAGACGAAGACGGAAGGCGTCGGGACGCCCAGCGACGTCCGTTCCTCGACCTCGGAACGGATCCCGGTCGGCGGCGGTGCATTTCCTAAATACGTCGGCGCAGCGCCGTCTGGCGGCGAATACGGGCGGGGAAGACTCGCGCGCGCGTTCCCAAAAACCGGACCAGCGGAAGCGTCTTCCGGTTGTGCGTAGCGCGCACGACGTCGGCCGACGATGCCCCGGTCGATGCAGAAGTTACGGTTACAGTGGGGCAAAGTGAGGCAGGTCCGGGCGAACTCTGGTCGATAGGCTCATCTGCTGTGTGCTCGCTGTGCGTTGCGTTCGAGACGTTGTCGTCGTAGCCGTCGTTGATTCTAGCGTTTTGGGGAACTGGGAGGGTGGAAGGTGCGAGCGGTGGCGGTCGAATGGGGGGCGGCAGAGGGGCCACGGCGGGTGGCACTTTTGGGGACTGCTGCGCCACGGGGAAGGGTGTGGGGTATAGCCGGTTGATGCCCTCGCGTTCGCACAAATTACGCAGACGCGACCTCTGAGACGAGGACACGAGTAGGGGGGGGGGGATATCAATGAGTCCGTCTAGGAAAAACAACAAAGGACAAATGGAATAAAGAGAACATGGGGTAGTTATTTTACTACTGGGCCTTTCATGAACTTAAGTAATCTGACAATAATTGTAGCCGATATTACTGTAAACACAATTAGTAAGCGTATAGCTATTCTTAATTAACCATTCATGTAAATTAATTCGAGATTATCTTCAATTTTATAAGAAAATCTTTGTGTGGAGTGCCAGACAACTACACCTTGTGTTGTGAAATCACAATATTTCAAAGAAACCAAAAACCCGAAAGATGAGTTACCTATGGAAGTGACGTGTGGGCGTTGTTTATTAAAACGGAAAACAAAATAATGTCAACAGAGATGATGTATTGGGGACGATGTTGTAAGAAGACATTATTGGACCACGAAAGAATAAGAGAAATAATGCAAGTTGGCACAACATTAATCAATAAAGCAGAACGGAAACAACTATTGAGGTATGGACACATGACGAGATTGGACCGGGACAGACTACCACAGAGGGTTTGGAAATGGAAGCCTGCTAATAGGTGGAAAAAAGGAAGGCCAAGAAAGACTTGGGAAAAAAGGAATTAATGAAGCTATGCAAAAGAGAGGATTGGAGGAACATGGTTTTGGAGACACAGAATCTTGGAGATTGGGATGCGGTAGATGGCAAAATTAGCTGTTTATAGATAGATAGAATGCTATGTTTGATGAAGATTCAATAGTTTAAATCCAAGCTCAAAAATGATTAACAGTTCGTCGCGACATTCTTTCTACGGAAACATTAAGTCCAAATGCTTTGATATCGTGACGATTAATATATTAATTATATTCCTGTGCAAAATAATGTGGAAATCCCAAAAAACTATAACTATATGACCTTTTTCCATTCGTTGCCATCCATTTCTTTCTAGATTTGAATTAATTGTCGAATCAGGAGTGCACACCAGGCGGGCAAATATATGCGGGCACAGCGGTAGTATACTAACGAAACTACGACCCTCCCCGCCCGCCGTTTAATGAAGCAATTGTTGGGAGACCGGCGAACGATAACTTTAACCCCTTCCCTTATCGCCAGCCGTTCTACTTTACTGTTGATGACTTCTTATGCATTCTAATTACGTATTATCTGCTTGGAGAACGGAACTCGTTTAGTCGAGTCTCGCGTCCTTTTGCGCGTTTTTCCCTTTGAACGTTTCCTTTTTCATTATCCGCTGCTGCTCCGCTATCCAATTCTGCATCTCTCCCAGTCGAATAGATTCTTTTTCCCATATTGATTTTCGTTACTATTGTATGTGATTCCCAATTTACCTATAAATTAAGTACGGGTAATAGTTGCTTAAATAAATACCTGATTTTATGACGATTGAAGACAAATACCATCCAGATTTGTTTGGAACTTAGTAAAGTAACAAAAGGACTTTTTTCTCAAGACAATTGTCTTTAATGCCAGCTAATTTTCAGAAATACAATCAATTAAATGATCTTTCTAAAGCCAGTTTGAAGTGCATACATCTATAAATTTAACCAAGCCTCACCTCTAGGCAGATAAACTTGCAGATGTCCTAACCTATACTGAATGCGACGGGCGAACTTTCGTGCAGACTAGAGACGCGTGCTCGCAGGTAGTAATTATCGATGTTACGTCTCCCTCAAACTCGAGGCCCGCCGTCGGTAGGTTGGGTAGGGATAGAGGAAGATCGAAAACTTCTCCAAATTACGCTTCCTGCTCGCCTTCCTCGTCTCGACTTCAGCCCTGGGAATTCCCGGAGATGCACCGTCGACCACCAACTTGCAACCACCACCTTCTCATCGACCGAACGGAGCGGATTGTCTGTTATCAAGCCAACTTTGATCATTAATTGATGTCGCTTCAGAATGTGTTTTATGGAGTAGGGTTAATGGAGATTGTAGTAGTCGTTCCCGTATTAGAAGGAGTAACGGTGGTGGTATAAGGCGACGTGGACTTTATGTAACGTGTGTGTGTGTAGAGCTTCAACGTGCCTCTTAACGGTGCTCTAACTTAATTAGTCGTTTTATCCGTCTCGTATAACTTGATTCGACCGAACTTCACTTCTGCTGTTGGACGAATCGCTCCTGTAGTTACTTTGTTAGTCCCTTTAGACCAGTGATTCCCAAAGTGGTCCAGGTGGACCTCCAGGGGCCCACGGGAGACTCCACGAGGGTCTACGTTGGCGTGACAAAAAATGGGGGTTCACAATTCGTAAGCGGGGGTCCACGAAAATTTATCTGGTTTCGA